>JAKNSH010132095.1:0-10388 GCA_027790015.1 Cymbopogon flexuosus | reverse complement strand
GTCTTGACGCAGCATCATTTGGCCCCATCTCGCCATGATTAATCCAAACACCGAGCACTAGACGTCGTACGTAGTTAGACATGGCTCGTAGTGTGCGAGTGCTAGCTGGAGATGTACGCGTCGCGGTTTTCTCGTTCTGCTGATGTTGTCATCCGCTGTTTCTCTGTCTTTTTTCTCAAGTTTTCAAAATATATGTTTTCCTCTTCTAAGAATATAACATTGCAACCATAATGTTTCAGAGAAAAATAATATCTAGACACGGTCTTAGATACATGTGTACTTAGTTTTTTTTTTTGGAAATTACATGTGTACTTAGTTTGTTGAACTAGGATTTCATTTCTGGTGTTATCAATGTGGTGGTGGTCACTATGGTGCTTTGGAGAAGAGGAAACAGTTGGTTGACTTTCGATGTGGCAATTCTTGACCGCTTTCGTTGGTCTGTTCTATAACAAAGTCTGATATCTCTAAAACTCTCTTCGGAGATGCAAGCGTTTCTTGGAGGCTAGGTTTTTTTATTCTTCGTGGACGACGAGTATTGTGGCTATTGCAGTCTTGGAAGCTTTGTGTTGACGAGGGTTTTTGCTATCTCTTTATTGTGATCTTCAAGTTTCGATAAATAGTGCACAATGGAAAGAAGACGACTAATTTGGTCTTTAGTGTACTCTTATGTTTTTTTTATGGAAACTGGAGGGGTTTGCACCCCTACAGCACAAAATTGATTATGAAAATGAAACATGAGTTTGTAGTACAAAAGTAAAGAAAACAAACAGTTGAAGGTCTTTAATGTACCCTTATTTTCTAGAGGAGATCGTTTCATGTCTTGTTGTTCATCTTTAATACTAGTACTATTATTTGTTTTCTTGTGAATATATAAATTGTGAGGCCCTCTTTTTAAGTGTCCTCTTATCACATGTTTTTGATATCGCAATGCTGCTGGGATTATTTGATTGCGTACAAGTAACGCCCAGAGGGGATCGTTGTTGTCATGTTGTGTCTTCAGACGTTCGAAATCTGACGACCGCGGGACCGCGCGCCTAGTGCATCAGTGGCAGTGTGGAACAGCACGGGCGCACGCACGGCACATCCCAATCCAACAACCTTTACACGTCTGACGGAGCACTGATCAGACGCAGTACAGCTCAGATTATTGGATTGTACAGTACTCCCTGCGTAGTACAGTAGGGTAGAATAGATGACCACAGTCGTGTCGGGTGCCCTTTTTTGGTGGTGCCTCTGACGCGACGGCGCGTCGGGACGCCCCGGACCGTTCACATCAGATCGGATCGAGCGCTTGCTTCATGTGCCGCACGGCCACGGCCACGCCACGCCACGCCACAGGGTGCCGCCACTGCCAGCGCTGGGCTTCCCGCGTGGACTGAAGCACGAGGCGGGACGGCCACGGGAGGCGCACCCGTTGTCGGATAAGACAGGGTGCGCCGCGAACGAGGGCGAGCCGAATATGCCTCGCGCACGCCACGGGCACCCCCCGGCGTCTCGTCGGATATGCGGATTCCGGCGCAAGCGGAACCGCGAGACGCGCGCGCGCCACATGGGAAAAGCGAGCGAGCGAACGAGCGGAAGAGTGGAAAGGCGAGGAAGCGTGGCGGGGAATATGCCGTGCCGTGCCGCGGAGCGGTGGAAGTGGAAACCGACGCGGATGCCGATGCCGATGCCGATGCCGAGGAGACGCGGCTGTGCGCGCTCGCGTGATCCTCGTTTGCTTTTCGCTCTTGCGCGGGCGCGGGCGCGCGTGGCCATGGGCAGCCGAGGGAGGCCCGACGGCGACCGGGAACGCCTCGGTCGGTTTTCTTTTACTTACGATGACGACAAAAGGCGTTGCGTTGCGTTGCGTTGCGTGGGACGGTCGGCGTCACCGCCCGATCCCGGCGTCACACGTCCCGTTCGAGCCCGATATTATACTACTTGGCATTAGAGGCAAAGCCGGTTTTTATTATACCCCTGCCGTCGAGATCACACATGCATGCGATCCCTGATCCTGATGGCCAAGCACCATGAGATCAGATTATTTATCAGAATAATAAGCGCTTGCTTGTGCTGTGTGACAACGACGCCGACCGACCTCGTTCGTTCAGCTCTTGGATTGGATTAGCGTGCGGTAAACCACATTACTTAATATAATATGACCAACTGTGGAGTTTGTTAGGCATATCGAACACGAGAACTAACACAGATTCAGGCATTCATGAGCAGATAGAGATGAGTAAAATGGTCCAGGTCATGCCATGCCACGACGATACCAATACCACCGAGCCTCTGCGTGCAACTGCAAGTCTGCAACACGTCCGACTCCACCAACTGGAACAGTGGGCGGGTCAGAAAAACCGGCACCGGCGGCTCGCCGGAACAGACCAAAAACTCCCCCAGGAAACGGGCACACACACCACACGCCTGTCGCGTGTGCTGGCTGTAGCCTCTGATGATGATGATTATCTGATCCCTAGCACGCAATATATCATCGTCACCATCTTCTTCTTCTTCGTCTCGAATCGAAGAAAGAAAGGAACTGGAGTCGCACATTGTCAGAGTCAGTCTCAGAGACGACGACGCCATCGCTGTCCTCCAGATCGAGAACACAGAGAGCTTCTCTGACTCTGAGAGAGAGGGGCAGAGGTGTCAGTGACAGAGACCGATCGGATGCCATGCCAGCGCACTGGGCCCTGCTGCTCCTACGGCGGGGCCGGAACTGGAACTCGATGCCGCCTATCCCGTCTCTCCTGCCTCTGCCTGCAGCGCCTGCGCCTGCTATAAGGCCTGCCTGCCCGCACCGGCCCTCTCCTTTCGCTTCGCCTCTGCCCCCGCCTCAGCCCCATCCCATCCGCCTATTGGCCTCCGCTTCCGCTTCCGCTTCCGCTTCGTCCCCTTCCCTGCCCGCCTCCGCCTCGGCGTCGCGCTCGCTCCTGCTGCTGCTGCTCCTCGCCACCGCGTCGCCGTCGCGGCTCCGCACCTGGGCGGCCGTCGCACTTGCCCGGCGCTGCGACAGAGCCAGGCGGCCCCGCGCGGAATTGTGCAGGGGACGGAGGAGGTCGCTGCTGTGGTGGGTGTCGCCGCCTGCCTCCGCCGCCGTACCCAGAGCGAGGATGGACGCCGGGGAGATGGAGGACGTGCGGGCCGCCGCGGCGGCCGAGGAGGTCATCAGCAGCAGGGGAGGCTCCGTGCTCGGGAAGAAGACCATCCTCAAGAGCGACCACTTCCCCGGCTGCCAGAACAAGCGCCTCACCCCGCAAATCGACGGCGCGCCCAATTACCGCCAGGTTCGTTCCTTCGACGGAGGGTGGTGTGATTTCCCTTCTCGTCTCTACGGATTCTCATCCGTTGTAACGTCGCGCGTTTCCGAGCGCTTCGCCTCACCTTCACCTCTCTTCCGGATGGATGGGATGGCATCGGGGACGCCGAATCAGTAGCCGCTCCCCTGTTGCACGCCGCGGAGGGACTTCTCCGATCCAACGGCCCGCCGGCATTCCCTGCTCTGGCTAAGAGAAACGATTTGCTTGCCTTTTCTCTACCTAGAACATGTTTCCCTGCGGTGTTGGGTGCCGTGTCTGGATTAACTGTTTGATTTTCAGGCTCAGGCGTCGCCTTTTTATTTTCTAATAAAATCACAATCTGTCTAATAAGCATCTAAACACTGCTTCCCACTGGTGGAGCATGCTTTACTTTTCAGGTCTTCATGCTCATTTTATGATTATAGATCACCTTGGCTAATTTTCAATCGCTTCCATATGTACATTTTTCCACAGTTACTTAAAACCACACACTACTTGGCATAAAATTTTATTATTACATGATTTGATGTAAAATTCCAGGCAAGATGATTGTGATTCCAACACTACCTAGTAATGTCCAGTGTTAAATTTATAGGGTGTTGGAATGAGTTAGTCCATCATCTTTTCACTCCTCACTTTTTTTTGTATGTGAATGGAGTGGGCTGATCCATCATCGCCTAATAATTATTACTACTACGAGAAATCGAGACATTTCACCAAATTTGAGGAATAGAATTATGATGCAACACCTCATCAAGAATGGACTGATTCCTCAAACCAAACACCGTATTAATGGTTTATTTCAATCAGACCAGGATTAGACATTCCCACATTGCATCCCTTATTGCAGTAAAATCTCACCAGTACTGTGGAGACACAATATTCTTAAAGCTAAAAAGAAACACACTTTTTTCCATGGAGACATGCACAAATAAAAAATTCATGTTCAATTTGGCAAAGCACATGCATAAACTTTAAATAAGCATGATCGTTACTGTTGCACTGCTCTAATTACCTTTTTCCATGGGACCATTCAAATTCAATAAGCTGTCTAGCTTAGTTTCCCACCATTCTAAAAAAATTCTTCCTTATTATTATACAATTTCTTAAAGGTTACCAAAGTTGTTTTTATCACCATTTTTTCAGGCCGGGTCGCTGCGTGTTCATGGTGTTGCAATGCCCACGATGGAAGGGATCGCTAATGTTCTAAATCATATTGGAGCTTGCAAGAAAGGAAAGCAAACCCGGATTCTATGGCATAGTCTTCGGGAGGAACCAGTAAGAACGCTGATTTCTCGGCTAGACTACGTTATATCGACGGCTTCAAAACCTTTGAAAATATATAGAATATCAAGTTACCATTATTGCTTGTTATAAGCATATCAACAAAGAGAATTAGAAAAGTGATTGAGTCTCTCTAGAAATATGCATTTTGATTTCAAGTGACTTTTGCCTTTCCTTTTTCCTGATCAGATCAGCATCTCCCTTGACCAGGGTGTTCTGTGTCTGTCTCATGGCATGGCATCCAATAATGTCTGTTTTCTCCACTATACTATGCAGGTTATCTACATCAATGGTCGGCCCTTTGTTTTGCGAGATGTTGAAAGGCCCTTCTCAAATCTTGAATACACGGTTAGCTTAGATCTCTCACTTCCATAGTTATTTCTCTTACATTGTTCTTACTGGTTTTTAAAGAAATACACAAAGCTCATAAACCACAAAGTATTGGTTTTATTAAACTTCCACCATGGAAATTATGATGCTAATACCCAGACCAAATCAAATATATTGCTATGTTTTAGTGGAATCATAATATATTGTCAAATGCTTAACTTATATCTATGATATGCATGTATTCAGATAAATTAATTTCATTTTCTTTTGCAAATATTGCCATGTTCTTGTTATTAAGTCTGAACTTGAAAACATATTGACTATTCTAGGTATGTTTGTCAGCCTAGGAAAGTGAAACATGGGACAAAAAAAAATGCAAAGTAGGATACACGAAGTTACCATAGTTCACCGCTCATTTTCTTTTAAATTTTCTCTTAACTACTAGTGATCCTGAATCTCTGCTAATATAGGGAATTAACCGGGAGAGAGTGGAACAAATGGAGTTTCGCCTCAAGGAAGATATTCTTCAGGAAGCTTCAAGGTACATTAATTGCAAACTTACAATGTAAAGTATTTAATTCTCTTATTACTATTAAGAGGTATATCATACTGGAATATTTGATGGCAGGTATGGGAATAAGATACTAGTCACTGATGAGCTGCCAAGTGGCCAGATGGTGGATCAGTGGGAATCAGTTGTGTATGATACGGTTAAGACTCCACTTGAGGTAATGGCATATTTATTGTGGTATCATTCTTTTATCATATGTAGTCCTATTCAGGAAAAAAAATGATTCCTCTTTAGGTCTATGAGGAGTTGCAACGTCAAGGGTATCTAGTTGACTACGAACGTGTTCCAATTACTGATGAAAAAGCGCCAAAGGAAGGAGATTTTGACAACCTGGTTAGTTTTACATTTTGATGCTCAACTTGCCCATCGCTCCTAATATCTTCTTACTCCTTTTCTGGAAAAATTAGACCTTCAGAGGTCTATGTTGCCTGGATGCTTTGAGATGTGTGTAAGTCACGCTATTTCTATGTAATTAGGTACCCTTATAAGTTGATAATGGTCTGGACTGTTTTTCCAACATATGGAACACATTTTGCAGGTTGAAAATATCTGCAGCGTTATGGAAGCCATATTAGCACTTGCCTAGTTTGTTTGATAATGGTCTGGACTGTTTTTCCAACATATGGAACACATTTGCAGGTTGAAAATATCTGCAGCGTTATGGAAGCCATATTAGCACTTGCCTAGTTTGTTTGATTGATGAAGTCATATTTTTTTTAGCTCTGACTCTGAGTCCTTGCCTATATCTTAGTTAACTTCCTGTTTCCTAAATTATTTAGACTCCTATGTAAATGTAGCCTTAGCATGTTTATGAATCAGCCAGAAATAATCTATTAAATGGCTTTCCCAAACAACTTGGTTATGATAAGAGCCTCTTCTTGATGGGAGAAGACTATATATTTGAGGGCGATAAATCCTTATCTCATGTTAATCTGTTGCCATTTTATGCAGACACTCAGATATTGCAATTTATGAAATGTTCACAAATTTGATTTTACATCAAGGCTGGTTATTACATAACATAAAATTTCATTGCATTAAACAGGTACGTCGAATCTCTCAAGTTGATATAGAAACAGAAATTGTGTTTAACTGCCAAATGGGGAGGGGACGGACAACTACTGGTATGGTTATAGCTACATTGGTTTACCTAAACCGAATAGGAGCTTCAGGTGAGAACATAATTTACTCTGGTTCCTGCTTGTGTCATCTGTGTAGATCTGATTGAGAAACAGTAGCATGACCACAGACAGTCATGTTGGGAACTGTCATGTGGTATTTTAGTATAACAAACTGATGGCTACTGATTCTACGTAAGGCACATTGTATCTTAATATATACTTGCTGCATTTTGTACTCATAATCACGCCTGTACTTGGACTTTTGAGATGTTTGGGCTTTTCTGTGTGCTGCAGGTATCCCAAGGACAGGCTCAATTGGGAAAGTCTTCTATGCTGGAAACGATGTAGATGATTATATGCCTAGCTCAGAAGAAGCAATACTCAGAGGAGAATATGCTGTCATTAGGAGCTTAGTCCGAGTTCTTGAAGTAATAACCTTAATCTGTTCTTTATTTATTTTATTTCCCCCCCTTTTCTCTTAATTTTCTGAGCGTGGCCACCTTGTTTTTCGAATTTTTTTGCAGGGTGGTGTTGAAGGCAAAAGGCAAGTTGACAAAGTTATTGACAAATGTGACTCCATGCAGGTAGATCATTTTATGCTCTGAATGCTAGCAATTTAATTGGAGGAATACTAGCAGTTTATTTCCTGCTTATGTTTGCTTCTCATTGTGAACAGAACCTAAGAGAAGCTATTGCTACTTACCGCAATAACATTCTCCGGCAACCTGATGAGTTGAAACGGGAGGCATCACTTTCCTTCTTTGTGGAGTACTTGGAACGTTATTACTTCCTTATATGCTTTGCTGTCTATGTGCATTCGGTGAGCTCTGCTCACCAAACAACATTATCAGTAGAAGTTAGTTTTTCTGATTGGATGAAAGCGAGGCCTGAACTGTACAGCATTCTTCGAAGGTGAGATATGGCAACTTGACTCTACAGATGTCAGCAGTATATATACAGCTTGTAAGAGTGTATGCAGCCCAAATAATGTTAACTTCCTGAGATTAGTTCTTGAAAATCAACACCCTTTTCTGTTTTGCGGTGCTTCACATAGGTGGAATGCTCATAGTTTATTCTGCTCTCACCTTGCCCATTTATCCTTAGACTTTGCCGTGTTTCAGGCAAGACATTTTGTCTTGAAGGCTCTCTAGCCTCCACGAGATGATGCGTTGATCTTTGTGCCAGATTTTATTCTTGATGGCAGTGAGAACTGTTGGAAGACATAAGCCATTGTGCAAAAAGTTACATATTCAAACATGAGTGTCATGATGATCATTAACACAAACAGCGCTGTGGATTTTGGTTGTGTATCTTCATGGCCTAAATATGTAGAATTAACGCATTTGTCAAAAATCTTAATCTGTATCTGTGGCTTCAAACACAATAATTCTTTTGCTTGTAGCCTACTTCAGAAAGTTGGTACACTTATCAGATTTAAGCAGGTAATTCTTAAATGAATTAAAAATGTTAAGCCATTATTCAGTGCACTGGATTTTGGAAAATGAATGTGCGAAAGTCTGGGTCAATCTTATGTAGCAAGGGTACTCCAGAAAGTCTTCATTGACTGTAAATATATTAGTTCTTTTTTTTCGATATATATGTTTGCCATTTCAATAGCATTACTTCCTAAGCCACAAGATATGATAAGTGCTTAATTGCGGAAGAGCTACTTGCATCTTAAGGACCAACATTTTCAGAGGTACTATTTAAAACGTAGATAATGCTCATCTGCACATGAGAGCTTACCAATAATAATTTTAATGATATCACTATTCACTTCCATCTGTTTACCTTATCTCTTTCCACAATTTTTGACATTGACATCAGTTTCTTTTCCATTTGATCTTTTCTGTGGATATGCTTAGCTTGGTTATTTTTGGATTAAACTTAGCATTTCATACACTAAAGATAATGCCTCTGAAATCTTGATGTATTGTCATAACATCAGCATATTTAGCTACAAATGGAAGTGGTACTTTACAGTTTCAAGGGCGGGACCACTGTTTTAGCCCGTGTAGTATGATGAGCAAGATGTGACAGGAGTGTTACCTGGACACTTGAGTCATATAATTGTTGCAGAGTTGTTCTATGCATCTGTGTTGGACTCCTAGTGGTGCTTGGTGTGTCCAAAATTTTGTTTGCCAAATTGGACCCCTGTACCCAAGTTGGACCTCAACACCTGCATTGTTTATGGCAGTTTGCATGGTGTATTTGTGCAGGGTCTGTAACTGCTTTATATAGCCACAATAGGACACTTTAGGTACAAAAGCATAAGTGTCTATAGGATCGCTCTGAACACATTGCAACTTTCCACATTCATTTCACACAATTACTTGCTTAATGTGCTCATATATTGTTATCTAGTATATAAAGTCCATTTATTCCATTGCTTGCTGATTAAAACATGGGCACCGGCAAAGATGCGTTGTAATATAGTCAAGAGTGCCATATGGATAATTTTGTTTCTAATACCATAAATTTTATCTTCCATTTCTAACATCTTACTACATGATCGTTTGACATAACAAGGAAGCCTTCAAGAATGTCATATTGGAAAGGAAAACTATATCGAATGCTATCACCTATTTTACTCTCTGCTTCCGGCCTCATATTCCATTATCATTCCACATAACAAGGAAGCTCATTTCTTGACATTTAAATTTGTCCAGGCTATTGAGAAGAGATCCGATGGGTGCTCTTGGCTATTCAAGTTCAAAACCCCCTCTTACCAAAATTGTTGAGTCTGCTAATGGGCGTCCACAAGATATGGATGTTGTTGCTGCCATGAGGAATGGCGAAGTTCTTGGGCGTTTAACTGTTTTAAAAAGCGACCACTGCCCAGGCAGCCACAGCCTTAATTTACCTGAGAGGGTGGAGGGTGCTCCAAATTATCGGGAAATACCTGGCTTTCCAGTCTACGGTGTTGCAAATCCTACGGTTGATGGTATTCGAGCTGTTATCCAGTGCATCAGTACAAGCAAGGGAGGGCGACCTGTACTGTGGCATAATATGAGAGAAGAAACAGTTATCTACATAAATGGAAAACCATTTGTGCTACGTGAAGTGGAAAGACCTTGCAAGAATATGCTGGAGTACACGGTAAGTACCATCTTCAGTTTCCTCAATGGATTTTTTGACAAATAATATGTTACTTGTGCTGCATCCTGCCAACTATAGTTAGTGTTTAGTATAAAGAAAGAACAAAAATAATTTTCGTATGTTTGTTTTGTCCTAAACATTAACTACTGTTGACTGGTGGGAGTAACTTTTTTTGAGCTAATAAGATCATTTTTCTTTCAAAAGTTTATATTGCATTGGCATTTCTTTGTATTTCTCTTGTTATGACAGCATAACCCGGATTTGAAAGTCATTATAAATTTATGTGATACACACCTAAGCTCTTTATCTTAATTCTGCGAAGGTGTTCATATAACTACTGGTCTTAAAACTTTCCAAAGCACTTCTGCATATCCTGGTCCTATGAAAAGAATTTTGCCTATTTATTCATATTGTTAGTTTTGTGTATTATTAATAATTACATATAGACATGCTTAAAAGAATGATTTCTTAATATGATATGTCATATACTATGGGAAATGGTTTAGTGCTGATACACGTTACCAGGGAATTGATCGTGCTAGGGTGGAACGCATGGAGGCTCGGCTGAAGGAGGACATTTTACGCGAGGCGGAACGATATGGTGGAGCGATAATGGTTATTCATGAAACTGACGCTGGAGAGATCTTCGACACATGGGAAAATGTAGATAGTGAAGCTGTTCTGACTCCGTTAGAGGTA
>JAKNSH010132031.1:0-12143 GCA_027790015.1 Cymbopogon flexuosus | reverse complement strand
CGCCATTCGCTCGCTTCCCTTTACTTTGGTTCCTGTTTTTTGCGCTTTGGAGCGCCGAATTGGGGGCGTTCGAGCGAGTGTAGCAGTAGTGTGGATGCGCCGCTTGGTGGACTTCGCGCCTGGGGGCGTATCACTTCCAATTTTCGCTACACTCGGTCCTTCTGCTTTGCTGTTCTTTTTCTCCAACTCCATTAGAATAGGGCAATTTTCGTCCTGTGATCCTGTCGTCCTTAGTCATTACTCATTCGTGCATTTGTATTACAACCTGCTTTGCTGCTGTTTCTCATCCGCATTGTGCTTTTATCAACATGTCGTTAACATTTGCAGTTACATATAATTTGCACCTTGTCTCTCTCACGCTAGTATGAATTCATGTTCAGGCAAAGTTTGAATGTTTTCTTAGATTGTACATGTGCTAAATGGTGCGTACAGTATTTGTATTGTAGCTTTTCCAGTTATTAGGTTACAAGAATGTTATCATATGCCTGCAAACTGAAAACTCTTACCCATTGAGTTGCATAATATAGTAAAATTGCCATGCAAGAGTCTTTGCATGTTTTCATGTCTGTGTATTAGTGGGAGCACCAGAACATTAAGCACAAACACTGACCTGATTTTTTTTAATATAATGTAGTGATGGTAGAATTCTAGTTAACCGTAAAAGGTCGGTGTAGTAGTAATGATGTCTTCTTATTTTGATGGCATTATTGCTGCCCCTATGTAATGCATTGGGACTATTGGTCCCTTCCTTTGGTGTTATGTTGTGAGCTGAGTAAGGTGACCTAGACTATTTTACCTTGCAGTGTACACATTTGAACCTGATATATCCAAACAAGAGCGAGCTGCAATCCATGAGATGTGTAGAAAAATGGGCATGATATCCAAAAGTTCTGGGTGAGTAAGATAACTAGATTCATGAGGCAAGATTGTTTCAGCAAAGAGTTGTAAGGAATCTATGGTTATGCTTGGTGCATCTTTGGGTGGCGCCATCCTAATGTTATCTTCGCATTACAAAAGTTGCTTGGTATGTCTATTCTGAGTTCTATTTAACTTCAGGTATGGGGAACGGCGACGCCTTTCTGTTTATAAAAGGAACCAGAAGCGGGGGCCTGAAGTGGAAGAAGGCCCTAGCTACCTTGGGTTTTCTGAAGAGGCTAGACATGTTTTACAGGATTTATTTATGCATTATCCTCCTGGTGATGCTGATTTAAATGGGGATGTTGACCGGAATTCTAGTGATAAGGCTGCAAACATCAAATGGAAAACAGATAGTGCGTTTTGCAGGCCAGCAATGAGTAAACTTGATATAACGAAGAAAGTCGAGATGCTAGCCTCTAAAGTAAATGGGTCCGAACAGTTGAGAAAGGTTTTACATTCTGGCTAGATAATATTATCTTCCTCTCTGTGCTTAGTTTCTGCTTCTTGTGTTAGTTTTATTTTTTATTTATGAGACAGTCTTATTTAGTCTTATTTATAGCTAAAGTTTACTTGTGAACAGATCATGGAAGACAGAACGAAACTTCCTATTTCATCCTTCAAAGACGTCATCACTTCAACTTTGGAAAGTCACCAGGTATTGTTTTTCGCTACAAAGGTTTCTGTTTCTCACATTTTCTAGACCACATTTCAACTTGTGTGGTGCACTGGTGCTGTTTTTTTTCCTCTCTCAAATTTGCAGGAGAGCTGTTTTTTTTTTTTTTTCCATTAAAGAAGCAAAGCATAATACCACAATCCGCCCTTCTCCCCTCATGACATGCATTCAGCAAAGTTTTATGTTTTACCACTTTCCTGATCTTTGTTGTTTCTTCCTTAATGCATTTTTACACTCCCTGTATTTCTTACTAGGTGGTTCTTATTTCTGGACAAACAGGCTGTGGTAAAACCACCCAGGTGAGAATTCTTTCAACTATAGATCAATCCAATATTACTACGTTAAATTCAGTTTTTTTTGTTATATTGTTTATCTATTTTTTAAAAAAGTTTTTTATATGAGCTATTGCTATCCTTGTTTTCGTATCAACAAGATGCGCTATGTATGCTTGAGCCAATCAGTTGAATGATGTATCTTATGTATAAAAACTAGGAAGTTCCTTTTGCTATCTCTGCGTGCATGAGATGTTAGACAAGAAACAGTCTCTAGGTCTTTTCTGTCCATGTATCTTGTCAGAGGCTGGAATTTTGTGTTTTCTTGATTTCCTTAGCTTTCTGTGCTTGATATCACACTTGGATTTTGTTATTTACGTCAATCAATAGTATCATCAGTATTCAGTCAGACTGATTCCACAAAAGTTTGATGGATTTCTCGTGGTATCTATAGACTTATAGGTGAGCTGGACTGCTTTGATGATGATTTGGTGTGGGTGTGGGTGTGGGTGGGAATGATATTTTTATTTATTTGGCTTACTAACAATGTTTTTTCTATATAGGTGCCACAATACATCTTGGATCATATGTGGGGCAAGGGTGAATCATGTAAGATCATATGCACTCAACCACGTCGGATATCAGCTATTTCAGGTTTGTGTGACCGTTGTGGCAGGTTGCTTTTCAGTTTTTATCTTCCTGTTGTTTTTAAGTTATGATTTGGTCTATGTGCTATCCAGTTGCTGAGCGAATCTCTGCTGAAAGAGGAGAGGCTGTTGGTGACACCGTTGGATATAAGGTATTAACAAACTGTTACATTTTTCTATGATATATTTCTTGGTAGGTCTCTTTTTAGGGCAACATTAAGGTTATTGTGAAATGTCAAAAGAGGGCCCATTCCTAGATAGAAACGCTTCCAGCCTTGGCCATCTGGTTTTAAATAAAGGAAGTATATCTTTTTTTATGTTGACAATTTTCTTCTTTTGATAGCTTGACATGTTGTTTGGGATTCCCCTTTTTTTACATATACTTTACCTTTCTGGAATGTATGTTTCCTGGATCTATTGGCTCATAACTGTGCACGAAATGCCATTTTTTCTTGCCTTACGCTATTCTTTGTTCTCAACGTAGATTCGTTTGGAGTCAAAAGGAGGGAAGAACTCATCAGTCTTGTTCTGCACAAATGGCGTTCTTTTGAGATTACTGATAGGAAGAGGAACTAACACTTCAAAAGCACGAAATCCGAAACGCTCATTAGATGATGCAATTTTGGGAATAACACACATCATTGTGGTAATGCTTTATACTTAAATTTTCACTGTGTGTACATGTTATCACATAACAATTCAATTTTCAGTAGTTTGTACTTTATATCGTTTTGCAAAGCTTGCTATCAGCTTCTGAGCTGTACTGATATAGACAGAAGTATTTTGATTTTCACATCAAATGATAATAACATTACCTTTGTATGATTATTGCTGACATATTTCAAGAGTATATAATTGTAAAAGCAATGCTGAGCTATGCATTCAAGACTCTGTTAATGTCCTGTATGGACAATTAGTTTTGTTGAGATGGAGTGGCTGTTTTTGGAACAAATGTATTCCTTGTAACATTTACCAACGGGTACTGAGTAATTTGATAGGTGTGTCCATCATTGTTTTTAGCATCAATGCTTTTCTGACTTCTGATCAGATTTTCTTCCAACATTAACGTTTTTCTAACTTCTGATCAGATTTACTGTTTTATTTTAATGCACTCTTAACATCCAAAGTTCCACACAAATGATTATGAATGTGTGGCCACTTTGTTAAATTGGGGGTAATTTCTTCTTAAGTTAACCTCAAGTCATTTTATGATGGGAATAAAAGTTTATGCTTCTCAATCGAGCTTGCAATGTGCAAATTTTGCCATGATAGCCTTTTCTGAATTATTACTTATTTCACACTATTTTAATCTCATCCTTGTGAATCTTCTTGATCATTGGGTGTACAACCTGGATATTTTGTGCACAATGGAGGGACAAAACAACAACAATAGATCCTGTTGTCATAAGCACCACTACCACAATAGGTGCATCCCCAATTGTTTTCCCTACAGAAACAAAATTTATTGTCCCAAGCAAGTTTGAGTAGGATAAGTGAAATAGCACTATCAATCCCCCACCCCAAATCACCTTAGTGACCTCCATTTTTTTTCTGTGGAAAAAATGACCCATTCATTTGTTAGAGTAGTAGCACTTACATGGCGGGGCAAGCAAGCGAAAAAAGGTTAAAAGATGTATAGAAATTCTAGGATGACTAATAGAAAAGAGAACCAAGGCATAGTTTGTTGTGTGGATTATTAATTTCTACACACTCCTGGGAAGTTATGTGCAAGATGTGTTAATTTTTATATTTTATTGACTAATTCTATTCAGCCGATTTTGTATATGATATAAAATTATCCTATTGTTGTAATGTTGGCTTGTGTATTATTCTATAATATAAATGGCATGAGCTGATTATAATTTTTTACTGTCTCCAGGATGAAATCCATGAAAGGGATAGGTTTTCTGATTTCATGCTGACTATTCTAAGGTATCACAATAAAACTCGTTTTGTACACTAGCTAGTTACTAAAAGTGCATATAGGAACATACCAATACCTTTCACGAAACAATTTTATGCAGAGACTTGTTGCCGGTATATCCTCATCTGCGTATGGTGAGTAGAATCTTCTTTTGTAGTTCAGTTCTTGTTTTTCAGCCATTTTAGCAGAACATAAAAGATGCTTCAAACTTGTTGTAAATGCAACTATCAGGCTGCTTAAGGTTTTGTGGACTGGGGGTTCCTCCTGTTGGTAGATTGATGTTACGGCATCGCTAATTTATCACATTAAAACATTGTTATACTAGTTTTAGTCTTAACACATGGTTTGTTAAGAGTTCAACTTGAAATCCAGAGCCCTCAGAGCCCTGGACACACTCTCCAAAAACACACACAAAGATTATATTCATGGTTCTTCTGTTTTTTTTACTCTTGCAGTATGATGCTGCTGGAATGCTATGCAGCTTTTCTGGTTTTCTTTCCCTCTCTTTATACACATCTGTCGTAACTCATAAGCAGTCTAATGTTACTCCCTCCACCCCTAAAAGAAATTCATTCTAGTTTGTTATATAAGTCAAATTTTCCTAAGTTCAATGAAGTTTATAAAAGAAGTGTATAAATATTTATGACACCTAATAGGCATACTTAAAAAAAATTATTTAGATGAATTTAATTATACTTATTTGCTACCATAATATTTATCCTTTTTTATATGAACTTGATCAAGCTTGAGATCATTGGACTAATTGACTTAGGAGTTAGGACAAAATGTAACTAGTTTCTTTTAGGCTTGGATAATCTCTTAATTGATGCAGTCAATGCCTTCTATGATCTTTCCATTGTTGCACCAAGATTACTTACCATGTTAAAATCTGGGTATATTTCCAATACAAAAGCATTCACTAGTGTATTTAACAGGTGCTCATGAGTGCAACAATTGACGCGGAGCGTTTTTCTCAATATTTCAATGGATGTTCGGTCATTCAAGTCCCTGGTTTTACCTATCCTGTTAGTAAACCCTCTTGATTGAATACATTAAACGATCGGAAAATCATTGTTGGAAGTTATAACTTCTTCTTCCTCAGGTCAAAACTTTCTATTTGGAGGACGTGCTTTCTATTCTGCAGTCCTCGGGTGATAATCATCTTAATACAAGTGACAAAAAAGAGAGTATTGTTTTAACTGATGATTTCAAAAGCTCAATGGATGATTCAATTAACCTGGCTTTGGTCAATGATGAATTTGATCCTCTCCTTGAGCTTATTTCTGCAGAGCAGAACCCAGAAATCTACAATTACCAGCACTCAGAGACTGGGGTAACACCTTTAATGGTTTTTGCTGCGAAGGGTCAGCTTGGGGATGTCTGTATGCTTTTATCTTTTGGTGTGGATTGTTCAGCACAGGATCATGATGGGAAATCAGCATTAGATTGGGCACAACAAGAGAATCAACAAGAGGTCTGTGAAGTAATCAAGAAACATATGGAGTGTAGTTCAGAAAAATCAACTGAAGATAATGAGCTGCTTAATAAGTACTTGGCAACTATTAATCCTGAGCACATTGATACTCTGCTAATTGAAAGGTTGCTTGGAAAAATTTGCGTGGATTCCAATGAAGGAGCCATCTTGGTATTTCTTCCTGGCTGGGAAGATATCAATCAAACACGTGAAAGGTTATTTGCTTCTCCATTCTTTCGGGATTCATCAAGATTTCTTGTGTTGTCTCTTCATTCTATGAACCCGTCTTCAGAGCAGAAAAAGGTTTTCAAACGTCCACCCGCAGGGGTTCGTAAAATTATTCTCTCAACCAATATTGCAGAGACTGCTGTGACAATTGATGATGTTGTGTTTGTCATAGATAGTGGGAGAATGAAAGAGAAAAGTTATGATCCATACAATAATGTGTCCACACTTCATGCTTCTTGGGTTTCAAAAGCTAGTGCAAGACAACGTGAAGGGCGTGCTGGCCGATGTCAACCAGGAACTTGTTATCATCTGTACTCAAGGTTTAGAGCATCATCCTTGCCAGACTACCAAATTCCTGAAATAAAAAGAATGCCCATTGAGGAACTTTGTTTGCAGGTACACTGCTTGTTTATATTTATTATTTTGTCCCTAATATTCAATGAAAAAAATGTCATGAAATATTTCTTGGAACTGTGATTAAAGTACATGTTAGTTATTCGGTGCTGTTTGCTAATCCAATTGCCATGCTGCAGGTCAAACTGCTTGATTCAAACTGCAGAATAGCAGACTTCCTGAAGAAAACCTTGGACCCTCCAATTCCTGAAACTGTAAGAAATGCTATTGCTGTGCTTCAGGATCTTGGTGCTTTAACAGAAGACGAACAACTAACAGAACTAGGAGAAAAGCTGGGTTCCCTGCCAGTCCATCCATCCACCACCAAGATGCTCCTGTTTGCTATATTAATGAACTGCCTGGATCCAGCATTGACATTGGCATGTGCAGCTGATTATAGAGATCCATTTGTCCTTCCAATAGCTCCAGATGAGAGGAAAAGGGCAGCTGCAGCGAAAGTTGAGCTTGCTTCATTGTATGGTGGGTTCAGCGACCAACTTGCTGTTGTGGCGGCATTTGACTGCTGGAGGCGTGCCAAGGATAGAGGCCAAGAATCTCAATTTTGTGCAAAGTACTTTGTCTCTTCAAACATCATGAATATGCTATCAAATATGAGGAAACAACTTCAGAATGAACTGTCTCAACGAGGGTTTGTCCCTGCAGATGCTTCTGCGTGCAGCTTAAACTCTAAAGATCCAGGTACTCAGGTCTCTATGAAAATAAGTTTGGAAAAATTGTACACTCTTGGAGTCCTTTAATATGTTGTGTGAAACACTAAGTATTTAGTGGCTCATTTTGCTAGATCTCTAGGTAATTCTTTCTGGTGCCTATATGTGCATGCTCACTGTGCCTAAAGTGTGTCAGGGGCGGAGCTACGTTTAAGAGTGTGGGTGCCACAAAAATTTGAAAAATCACTAGTAGAAACAAATTTCCACCATGGTTGCAGATTAATTTTTCACATCTATAAGAGCAAGGCACCCCCTCTGATTTGCTCTAGCTTCGCCCCACTGTGTGTAATTGGTTCACGTCACATTTAAAGGAGTACTTAAAGTTTACAACACACCGTTCAACACTTAGTCTTAACACCATGATATACTCAAGAGTCTAGCGAAGTCTTTTAACATAAGTTGATGCTGTGCCACTTCCATAGACCTACGCCTCACTGGCAGTCATCTACCACTGCCAGTCCATGAAGGATTCATGTGCGTGTGTGCGCGTGTGTGTGGGTATGCAAAATAAGTATATTCAGAGTATCAGATATAGCAAGATCTCTTCAGCCATCGAAAGATGGGTATTTAGGGTAAAAGTCATTGCATATTGCAATCAAACTTTCCAGCTGCTTTTGTTGTCTCTATTTCTGTTATTTCTTTAATTTAAACATCCTGTAATAATAAAAAAATATTTTGCGCTTTTGAAGGTTGCTAGACCATGTTGTAACCAAAGCACCGTCGAACTTATTTCACAAATTTTGCTTTCTGTCTTATAATTTGAACTGTTTAAGTGTACTTACTTGCAACTCTATTAGGTATCATGCGTGCTGTTCTTATGGCTGGTGCTTACCCGATGGTAGGGAAATTGCTCCCTCCTCGCAAAAATGCTAGAAAAGCAGTTGTGGAAACAGCAAGTGGTGCCAAAGTTCGTCTGCACCCACACTCCTGCAACTTTAACCTATCTTTCAATAAATCTTCTGGGAAACCACTGCTGATATATGATGAGATCACTCGAGGTGATGGTGGAATGTATATAAAAAATTCTTCAGTTGTTGGGTCGTATCCTTTGCTGCTAATAGCTACAGAAATGGTTGTTGCTCCACCTGATGATGATAGTGATGAAGAGGAAGATTCCAGTGAGGATGAAGCTGAGGAAAGCACTTTGGTACAGCACAAAGAAGAGATTATGTCTTCACCTGATAGCACTGTTTCAGTTGTTGTTGATCGGTGGCTCCGGTTTGACGCTACGGCTCTGGATGTTGCTCAAATATACTGCTTAAGGGAACGTCTAGCATCTGCTATTCTTTTTAAAGTAAGATGATTTTACCTTTGCTGCTGCATTCTTTTAATTTAATTGTGTATATAGCTTTTTCTCTGTTTTGTGCTCTACCTTTTGTCCTATGTTTCTGAAAGATGCCACTATGACCTGCCAGGCACACCAGCAAATTGCCATGCAATTTATTTTACATAAGCAATTTCTTATAATTGATATATGCACAAGAAACATAGTACTGATGAATCTTCAATATGATACTCCCTCCAGTCTCAGATGGGTGATGTTTTGGAGATTTCTAAAGTCAACCACTTCGAACTTTGACTACTACTTTTTAAAATATTTATAAAACATGGGAAATGTAACTTCTATGATATTCCCTCTGTTCAAAATTATAGGTCTTTTTGTCTTTTTTACATGCATAGTTTTTACTACGGATGGAGACATAGCATTCTCTAGGTACATAGCTTTTTGCTATGTATGTAGAAAAAGCCAAAATTACCTATAATTTTGGACTCAAGGAGTACAGTTTTGAAGACAAACCTGCTCCTATCACTTCCCAAACTTTCAAACTCAATGGGAAAAGATAATTCATGGTCAGAGTGTGGAATATTGCCTCCGTACTATTCGAGAAAAAAAAATTGATTCCGTACAACCCTGAACATAACTTATGTGTGACTGGTGGGAGTACTATTTTTTTTACACAGATACTCCTAGCTGGCTTTGTTTGGATAATGTACCTGGACAATGCTCTCTATTATGCACTATTCTTGATCCCGTCAAACTGTTGAGCTATGACTTTTCTACCATCATGTCTTTCTTTTCTGATAAAATGTGTCCTCTACAGGTGAAACATCCACAAGATGTTCTACCACCTGCGCTTGGAGCGTCAATGTATGCCATCGCATGCATCCTTTCATACGATGGCTTGCCTGCTATGGTTCCACCCAATGATCTTTCAGCAAACCGAGGTTCAGGCCAGAATTCAGCAGAAGCTAGCAGATTCTCTCAGGGAAGAAGAGCAGGTTATATTCCACCAAGTGGTTTTCTGATGTCCTTATTAGCTGATAAGACCCATCCAGGAGGTGCTTCAGCGCATACTCGGTCATCCAGGGCTCCTGTTGGTAGGTTTGATCGATCTCAGCGTCCTTTTCGCAATTCTGGACCTGGGAGTTCAGCACCACGTTCTTTCAAAAGGCAGCGCGACGCTGCCCGGTGAGCTGGGCTTAAAAGGCAGCCTTTTGCATGCAGCATGCCCTTTTGGATATGCTTTATCAACAGTGCCTGATCGACGAAAAGGACTATAGAATCAGAAGTTTCTGTATTCCGTTGTAGAAACGAAAGGAAAGAATTGTAGCCCATCAACGGATTCCTCTGTCGAAGAGCTCAGAGATCACCGGTTTTGTAGGTATGTGCTTAAGTGTTTTGTTTAGTCAGCTCAGCCGAGCTCATC
The DNA here is from genome assembly GCA_027790015.1 of Cymbopogon flexuosus. Taxonomy (NCBI): domain Eukaryota; kingdom Viridiplantae; phylum Streptophyta; class Magnoliopsida; order Poales; family Poaceae; genus Cymbopogon; species Cymbopogon flexuosus. Next base: position 2,178 of record JAKNSH010132031.1, on the reverse strand, counting down.
TGCATCATATACCTCAGGTACCTGTAATATTCGGGATGGACTTAAGATTTCGAAAGAAAAATGGAAAAGAAAAGAGAAACTTGCTCAAATAATGAGCCCCATATATATAATTCTGTGCTTGTATGTACTTATATAGTATGCATGCCCTTTCTTCAGAATTCAGTTATAGTGAGACCAACGTTTCCTCACAATTCAGTTATAGCAAAGTACGGTGCACCAAGGGGCTATTCGGGTCAGCAGGTACTATAGATTGTAAAAGCCTGAAACTAGAAATCCAGGTGAGTTGGAAGGTTTAATTGTTGAGGCCAAGAGGGTGCATCTCTCGGGAAATCTAAAAAGTTAGCCTGAGTAGAGTGTTCGTTTTGTTGCCTGCATTAGGATACATGATATTAAATTAAAATAAAAGTAGTGTTAAGAAAGTTATTTTGTTTGAATTAATTGTGTACTAGTTAGTTTTATCATGTTGAGTCTTAAAACACAGCTTAAAACATGCTAAAGCCCCGTTTGGGTGTTATAGTATTCTAAAACTGCGGTATCTAGAAACCACAATTTTAAATACCACAACCATGCGATACCATAGCATTTAGAAACTAGAGTTTTTCTCTGTTTTAGAAAAAAAAAAAACCATGGCGTATGATTTGTTTGGCTATTGTAGTATTGTCGCCGGCAATTTCAAATGGTCCGGCTGCATGGAAGCTTACAAATATAACAGCATCGGCTCTTTATACAACCTGACAAATCTATTGTTTAAATAATGAAACTATGCGTAGTCAAATTTGTTCCTTATTTGAGCATCTTGCTTGATTGTAATTGTCATACAAGGTTATCCACGGATCACAATTATTCCTGTTCCTAGTCAATTAGTCATGCCGCGAGGACATTGTAGCAAACTATTCACAACTCTATCTGAATATCACCTCGAAAATAAGGTCTCGGGCGAAGTTTTCTGGACTCCAAAAATAAAATTGTGGCTATTATTAATACTGCAGTTTTTAAAACTCAAAATTAATTGCATCCAAACACTGCGTCCTATTTGCTTGTTTTTATCAACACTTTTAGCATTTTAATAGTGTTTCTCTCACAACAAATCAGTATCAACCAGAATCAGCCAGTCAGAAACAATCCAGCGAACAAGGCACGACATACCTAGGTATTTAAAAAAAGGCATATTATTATAAAAAACTGCAAAATATTGTGTTTGCTCACTAACGCATTGCAAGCAACCCTCATCTTGCTAGTCCAGTGGAATTAATGGGGCTGTTTGGAAACTTTGCCAGACATTGGGGAAACTTTGCCAGACATTGATTAATCCTGCTGAGGCAAGCTAGCCAAATCGGCTCTCTTGGGCTGGCAAGATTTGGCTTGACTAGCCAGGCTAGCTTGCTTGTAAACTAAGCGGGCCCAAAATTCCTCTTCTGCACGAGCATGCGAAAGGCTTGCTAGCACGAACCAGAGGAGCATAGCTTGAAAGTCAAACACACGTCTTTCTATTTCCAAGCTAGGTAAGACGCCCGGCTCACTAAAATCCGAACACACGCATATGGTTCACAACCTCACAGAGGAGTGGATAAGGTTAGAGATGATTTTTTTTAATTCGTTTATTTCACCTTTAGCTAACGTACGTAGCTAGAAATGGAGGTAACGGGTCGCTTTAATTCTGAAACATGGAGATAAAATCTTAGAACTACAAATAAATTGGTCCATCGAAGGGGCAAGAAGAACACCAAAAGCTTAAAAACAAATATATGAGGGATCTTTAGATTTTTCAAATAGAAAGCTTTGGATAGATAGTCTATCTTATTCACTTCATTCTAAATTATAGGTTGCCTTATTCTCTTCATTCTAAAAAGGTACATAAATTTTGTTATGTATAAATACAATTAGTAACAGTTTTGGATAGTATAAATACAGTTTTTTATAATACCTAGTTATGTATTTATACTTGTATTATAAACAAAGTGATTGATAATTTCAAGCAAAACTGTTACTAATTTTTTAGAGTTAAAACTATCAAGCAATATTCACAATGAAAACTTTTTTTTTGAAAATATATGGGGGAACTATAGGTTAGAACAAACATGCCGCGTGTAGTCCAATGTGAGGCAGTTAACAGGGACCGGGCGTGGAAATGAAAATGAAAGAACAAGAAGGTGCTCGTGCCAAAATTGTTCGTGATAA
>JAKNSH010131925.1:0-14926 GCA_027790015.1 Cymbopogon flexuosus | reverse complement strand
TTGGTTGTTTGATAAGCCACTCTCGACTCTGTTCCCTTCCCTCTTTAAACTATGCTCAGATCCTAATGTGACTGTGCACCGTGTCAAGAACTACACCTCTGAGATCACTTTCACCAGATGGCTGGTAAGTGACCTGTACTCTGATTGGAGCAAAATCCAGTTAGCAGTTGATCAAGTGATGGTGTCACAGGGAGATGATGTTGTTAAATGGCGAATAGGCAAAAATGGAACCTTTTATGTGAAATCTACATATGAGGCTCTTACCATCAATGACAGGGGTCCTTGCTATAAGAAAATCTAGAAGGGGAAGATCCCTCCAAAAATCAAAATTTTTCTTTGGCTTATATGGCTTATGATGAATAATGATTTGCTGACTAAGGACTCACTACTCAGGAGAAAATGGGTTGGGTCCCCTACTTGTTACTTCTGTAACAGAGAAGAGACTGCCAACATCTATTTGTCTGTTGTTCCACTGCTAAGGCGGTGTGGGCTATCATTGCTCATGTGATCGGCGCTAATAATATCCCACAATCTGTTGATCAATGCTGGGTATGGTGTGAGAAGTGGCTGCCTGGTGGGCAACAGTTCCACACGTTCGACATTGCAGCGATTTGCTAGGCCATCTAGAAATCTCGCAATGCTATTTGCTTTGAAAACAAATCTGGAGTTACTCCAGCTTCAATTGTTTGTTATGCCTGCGTACTCATGGGTTACTGGGTGTAACATCCTACTAATGGGCCGAGATGGACCAATTTAAACAGTGTTGGCCATGAAGTTACTGTTCACCGCGGGGGTACTGTAGCATCGTGGCACTGTTCATCCAGTGGGTTAATACCATATTAGAAGTTCAGAGTTCGTCAGACCGACTTAAATAGCCAGACCAAGGACGCGTAGTAACCTTCGGTTAACCGTTTTGAACGAAGCGAGGATGAAAGTTCAAGCGGGTCGCTACGCAGGTGGGGCCCACTCCTCGGTAGAGCGGGTCTGGCCGGGTGCCGGGTCTGGGGCGTTACATTTGGTATCGGAGCCGACTCTCGCGGTTTCACGGACGCGTGTGTCGCAGTTGCGCGGGCATGATGTGCATGCGCGTGGACGTGGACCCGGCATGGCAGGTGCGCCGGCACTGGACGCACGGACGTGGCCAAGAGAGGAGATTCCTGGTCAAGTGGCCCGAATAGGGTCTGGCTGGGTGCCGGGTCTGGGGCGTTACACTGGGTAGGTCTTTCCTTTGTGAAGACAAAGAGCAAGTGGAAGCGGCGCCGGAGAAAGTCCTACTCTTTGCATCCAAGCTGTTGGCCGACGAGAAGAAGCGGAAGCATCAAGCGCTGGAGAACAACTCAGAAGAAGGCGATCAAGACTGATGTAGCTGCGCTAAAAAACTAGAGTCCTCTGTTATTTTTGGCTCTTCTAGTTGGCAGGAATTTGGTGTGTTCAACTCTAGTCCCCAAGCTGTTGTCTTGTGGGGAGCTGTTTGCATGTTTTAGCATTTTCTTTCTTATTAAATGTCTCTAAAACTCTGTAACATTGTATTTCCGTTACTGTAATGGAAATGGGGTTCCCTCGGGTAAAAAAAAAAATCAGTACTCACGTTGTTTTTCTCCCATTTCAATGCCAACATTGTCATCAGAAGGAGGAGCTTCATCTTCTGGAACAATATGTGCTGGCTGCTTCCAGACAACTATCGCCAACTGATTTGGATCTGTCGAAGTGTTCGAACCCCTTTGTTATTATTTTACTGTGATTGTTTTTACTCATCTGCTCGTGCTTATTTTTTCTTCATTTTTCGCTGCCAGAAGCATACTTTCTTGTTCTCGATGTCATGATGCTGTTAAAATTTACAGAACAGTAGTTAAAAATAACTCATCTACTCTATTGGTGCCGCTCAGCTGCTGGATTAGTGTCTCTGCTCACCGCCAATCGTCGATTCGTCGTCGCTCGTCACTTTGTTAGGGTCGGGGCTTCAGGTGGAGTAGGCGAGTCGCAGAGATTGCAGTCGCAGCGCGTCGCATCGAGTCCAGCGTCTCACCTCTTGCGGTATCTCCGTCGGCCGTCACGCAACAGCCGCGCGCTCGCGACGCCGATCGCCACAACGCCGCCGATCCGCGCCCCCGCGGACGAAGGCTGCGAAGTCGAGTCGTGTGTTTGCGTGTGCGTGTGCCTTCTCTCGGACGCTAGTATTTTCTCTCCTTTTTTTAATCTACAGACTCGATCCATCTCACGGAAGCTAAGAATACGATTTAGCGTTGGGCCAAATACTAATACTACCTAGTGTTTACATACCTGGGGTGGGGGCCCTGCCGAATTGGGGGCCCGGGGCGGCCACCACGCTTGCCTGTGTCCAGGGCCGGCCTTGTTGGACGGTGTCGGTGAGGAGAACATGCTAGGCGGGCAACATAGAGTAAAGTGGAAATATGAGATATATATGAGAAATTGCGGCGCACTTATGACATATAAACCCACTTCATTTATAGTCGAGAGGGTGAAAACTCATCCATCCCATTTGACTCAATCACTCGTAGTCGTAGTTGACACCATCAACTTCATCCCTCGAGATAAAACACTAGCTAGAATGATTCCATCCAAAAAGATAGATAGGGCTATTTTATTTTATTATCTTGTTGCCGAACCAAACACACATTGCCGATTGAGTAGCACGTACTTGCACGATAACGTGTCCCTTGCTTTGCAAACATATAAATAAAATTTGAAAAAAAATATTTAGGCTCTGGTTAGAACGCACGTTTTCATCTGTATATGTGCTATAAATAAATTAATAAATAAAATTTCTGCGTTCAACGAGAGCCTTCAAGTTGGGCCGTGTTTAGTTCCCCAATTCTTCACCCAAATTTTACTATGCAAAAAAAAAATTCTCTGTCACATCAAAATACCGGCACATGCATGGAGTATTAAATATAGATGAAATCAAAAACTAATTATACAGTTTTGTTGTACTTTGCGAGACGAATATTTTAAATCTAGTTAGTCAAAATTTAAATAATTTTTACTAAATATAAATAAAATAGTACAGAAATTCTAATACAATTTCTCGCGCCAATTGTCGGAACTAAAGGAGGCCTTGATGTAGAGCGACACATTTCCGTTTTGTTTCGCAGCGGCAAAAGATCCAAAATCACACACAGACAACAACATCCCCAGGTAAGAGTAAGACCTCTCTCTCCCTCCTTTCCCTCCCCACCACCACCTACCTCCCTCATATTCCTCGTCGCCTCCCACCTCCCCCTCCTCTTCCACCTCCGATCCGCTCCGCACCGCCAATCCGTCGCAACCCTAGCCTAGCCTAGCGCAGCCTGGCCTCACCTGGCCCCCGCTCCATCCATGTGCGCCGCCACGGCCTCCGCGTGCTCGTAGCCGCCGCGGGGAATCGTCCTCCCATGGGTTCCGCATACGCGGGCGAGAGGACGCCGATCGAGGGAGAATGAGGTGCTGCGTGTGCCGCGTGTCCTCCGCCGGGTGCCGGGCCATGGGCGTTGCGGGACGGGCGAACCCGACGTCGTCGCTGTGCAGCCGACGCTGCCTCCGCATGCGGCCGTCGTACGCCCCGTTCTCCGAGCCCTTCACTGAACAACGCCCGGGACCCGCCGCCGCCCAGTCATCCCCTGCTGCTGCTGCCGCGCCTAGGGCGTAGGAGCCGCGGCCGGACCACTACCGGCGATCTCGCTGGCCGATTTCTCTTTGCTTCCTCTCTTTCTCTCCCTCTCGCTCGTAGAGTCATTTGCTTGTCCGGGGCTTATCCGGAATGGAGGTGTTTGATTGTGGCGATGAGGTCGTCGATGCTGAATACGCGGAAGTAGATCCAACCGGGCGATACATGCGCGTAAGTTCCTTGTCTATCCCTGTCTGGCTTTACCCACTGCATGGATTCCTTTTACATTTAAGGTCTGTTCGATGTGATTGTGATATTGTGATTTGACATCTCCATGGTATTATGTTAAATCAATTTAAAAATGCACCATGTCTCTTGATGTCTCAGTCATGAAAACAGGTCATGCAGAATGACACGAAAACGACATGATTCTGCCAGTTGTATTGATCTGATTCTCTTTGCTTGTGCAGTATAATTTGATTCTGGGGAGAGGAGCTTTCAAGACTGTGTATGCCCTCTGCTCCACATTGCCTTGTTAATAGATTCCTTTGCTTGCAATTCGGCATCCTCTTTGTCCACTTTATATTAAATAGAATCCTTTGCTGCAATTGATTGTTTAACTTTGAAAATATATTGGGTGAAAAGGTCTTGCAAACCTGCAAGATGCAGTTGAACATAGATGCATGTTTTAACTGGTCACAAGCTTATATCGAGAGCTGTGAGCCTGTGACCAACTTCTATAGAAAGGCATTTTGCTGGTTGCCACTTGACAGAAATAACCATTGTTTAAGATATATCCCTCCACCTCTCTTTCACGTCAGGAGACAGGTATTACTGCTGCATGCCAAACATGGTAGTGATTTACTGCAATTCAGTAGGGATATGCTTATTAGAAATTCGCTACACAATCATAATGGCACATGATGTTATGTTTTTCTAAATTTTCTTCATCTCTTTAGAATATATTAATTTTGGTATGTCTAAAATTCTGTATATGCTTTCATTACATTTATATAGTTACAAGGCATTTGATGAGGTCGAAGGCATTGAGGTTGCATGGAATCAAATCAACATAGATGAGGTGATGCAATGTCCAGATAATCTTGATAGGCTCTATACAGAAGTTCATCTTCTGAAGTCCCTCAAGCATGGAAATGTTATGAAGTTTTATTATTCGTGGATTGATGACCAGAGTAAGACAATTAATGTCATCACAGAGCTGTTCACATCTGGAAGTCTCAGGCAGTAAGTAACCAGCTAATAATCATTCTATATTATTGCTTGCATTCTTATTGAGAATTGACACTTGGACCTTTGTGTGTTTCTACTTTCTAGTTATCGCCAGAAACATCCACGTGTTAACTTGAAGGCAATAAAGAATTGGGCAAGGCAGATTCTTCATGGGTTGGATTACCTGCATAGCCACCAACCTCCAATTATCCATAGAGATTTGAAGTGTGATAATATTTTTGTTAATGGAAACCATGGAGAAATTAAGATTGGAGATCTTGGACTAGCTACAGTAATGCAGACACCTAGGGCAAGGAGTGTTATTGGTAATGATCTTATCGCTTTATTGCTTCAATTTCTCAATTTACTAAACAAATCTCTTGTTGATCTAATGTCCTTCAGTCTGGAGAGATAATCGTGACTGTTTCATTAAAACTGATTACTTGAAAGGAGAATTGAGAGTTTTTTTATTCCCTAGTTATTCTTCATTGGATTTGAGCTACCAAGGATACTATGGTTGCATGGAATTTGCCTGTCCAGTTGTTGTCAGTCTTATTTAATGCAGAGCCAATTAGCCACATACTGGTCCAACTCGCTGACATCTGCTGCATGCATAAGCAATTAAGCATTGTTTCTAAATGTCCTACATTCAAATCAGCTTGCTTTGTATCTAGTATCTAGGGATATCCAATGGTGTTTTCTGAGCTAGGTTTTAGATATTGTGCCATGCCATTTTAGATCCCCTCTCCACAGGCACACGCACAAAAAAAAAAAAAAGAAAAAAAGAAAAAAAGAAGTGGAACTTGCATAGTTGCATCCCTATTCCTATTCTTACCTGTCGTCTTGGATTGCTTTGTCTGTGGTACTTGTTTGCACCATGTCATACTAGACTAGGACTACCATGATATAGTGTAGAAGTTCCATCGTGGAAAACGGCCACTTTTTCTTTTCAAAAAAGAGCTTTATTGTCTGGGTGAATGACTGTAACATCCTTGTATATGCCTGTGGCCAATGGTCTCATGTTCCCTCTGTTGCTCTTGATGTATTTTATGACATTAGTAATCATCATTTTTGAGAGATTAATTATTATTGTCTGACAATGTTAAAACTTTTTATCATTTGTTTATGTTTGCTTCCTATTTACCTGATACGCTCCTATCATGTGGAACATTTGTCTTACATTCTGCAGGTACTCCAGAATTCATGGCCCCTGAACTTTATGATGAAAGTTATGATGAACTTGTTGATATATACTCATTTGGAATGTGCTTGTTGGAAATCTTTACTCTTGAATATCCATACAGCGAATGTACGAATCCAGCTCAGATTTTTAAGAAAGTATCCACAGTAAGTGCTTCTTCACTTATTTGTAGTGTTGCAACACTATTTTATCTAAACTGCCACCTCATATCTGTAGGGTGTTAAACCTGCTGCATTGGCTAAAATTTCTGATCTTCAAGTAAAGCAGTTCATTGAGAAATGTTTAGTTCCTGCTTCTGAGAGGTTGTCTGCCAAAGAACTTCTACAAGACCCATTTCTTTGTCGTGACAATACACATGAACCTGATGTCACAAAGTTTACATCTCCAGCACCTAATAAAACAGTAGATATTTCTCTGGCGTCTTTGCATATGGACGTTGACACTTTCGAATCTAGCCCTAATAATTCATGCAAGGAAAATGGTTGTGTTGCGCAACATACACAAGTCCTGGAGTTCACAAGAACCAACAAAAATACAGAGCTAAAGCTAAAGGGCGAGAAACTTGATAACAACTCTGTCTCACTGGTTTTGCGAATAGCTGATTTGTCTGGTATGCCTTACTTCGATACATTTCTTTTTCAACCTAACTTTTTGTATATTGTTGATGCCTTAACTGCTAATGCCTTTCTGATTTCAGGCCATGCAAGAAATATTCATTTCCTCTTCTACTTGGACTCTGATACTGCTATGTCTGTAGCTGCTGAAATGGTTGAACAATTGGAGTTAGCAGATTGTGATGTTACTTTCATTGCTGATTTTATTGACCTTCTGATAGTGAATCTTGTTCCGGGCTGGAGACCAGTAAATGATGCAGCAGCGAACTCGTATAGGCAGTCTGAAAGTGAACTTGCAATCGCTTCCCATCAGAACATCTCAAAGTTGGTACCTGATTATGCATTAATTGATGGTACGATGCACCCAAAAGATGTGAATGCATCATCGACTGCTTTTCTCGATTCTGTCTCAAGTGCAACCAACCTAGGAGGATCACAAGGTTCTGAAGGTTCGGTCATTTTTGTACAGCTTGCTGAGAGTTCCAAAAGTGTGAGTGACTATGGGGTTGAGGATTATGGTACTATGGATTGTGGTGCGTACAAAGAGGGAATCAGTAAAGTAGATTGCAGCCATGTTTTTGATGAGGGATCGAGGTCGATTTTCCATATAGATCAAGCATCACCTTTCTTGGAGTTGGCCAGCAGTGGTTCATCAACTTCTACTAATAATCAAGATGTGCTGAACGGGGAGCTTGTTTTGATTGAAGCTCAGTACAAACATTTTGTTGATGAGTTGACAAGGATGCGAGAAGAAGCTATGGAAGGAGCTCGAAAAAAGTGGTTGCCAGATAAATGATGTTTTTGTTCGAATTTGGCATTTCTTCGAAACATCATAAGCAAATGTTCGATTTCATGTTCGAAGTGAGAAATGTTAATAATCTGTTTTAGTTAAATCATCGATGTAGCTTGCAAAGTCAGCAAACTTCGTGGCTGCCCCCTCCTTGATGGTCGTTCTCTCGTTGAGGAGCGTGCTTCCTGGCCCTGCTCGTATGGCCATGTGTTAGGTGATAGCGTAAGGTCCAAGGGGCCTGGGGCCAGTGGAGTAATCAAAATTAGCGGGACAACACATGATAAGACAAAAATCGAATAAAAAAAGGGCCAAAATATTTGATAACATTTGTCAACTTGGTTAAGCTTGTCTAACGTAAAGCGGGCAAAATAAGGTTAGGAAGTAAACACTGTCTGCATACTGCAGATCAAACATCAAGTTCAGATCACACATCAAGGAAACGGGATCCTCGGCAACTTGCTCAAAGATCTACACGAGTGATTTTGTGAAAATTGCCCATCAAATCGGAGCAGACAAAGCCTTAATGAGTGAATTTTGAGAAAAATATTGGTATTAGCTCAGGAACACTCTTTTCCTGTAAAAGGTCATTCACGCTACCAACAAGTACCAACAGTAGGCAGCGCGTTGAAGTCACCAAACCAGAATCGAAGCACATAAATTCCAGAACCCTTCACTGCTACTAGTGTAAGTTCAATTCAGTGGGGTTCTATTATCATTAATGTTTAGTTTGGATATATTCGGTTTGGTATCAATCCACGTGTGTTGGGGTGGATTAAGATGTAATTTAGCTCAAGTTTCTGTTTAGTCCACCCAAAAACATGTTGATTGATACCAAACCGAATACCTCCAAACAAGGCCTAACAGGGTGCCAGCCATACAAATGTATTAGATGACAAGGCACTAAAATTATGAAGAGAATAGGGATAGATTTCATCTATGAAACTGGGCGTACACTCTTTTAAAAACTTGGAAACTGTTCCACATTAGCATTGAGGGACAAAAGTTTCATTCATACAATATTTGCCCAATCACATTAAAATGTTTTAAGTAGACTATTAAACAACAAAATTGAAACTATGCACTGAATATTCATCATCACAAATAATTCTAGATGATGTCAAGGAACCTCGAAATGGAACTCTCCATTACGATTGCCTTTACTAAGCGCAACATGCATCTCTAGCAGCCAAAAAGCGATGCCATAGTGTACAGTCATCTCCAAAAGTTTGTACTAAAGTACACGCTGATTAAAAGAAGTATTACATGTGCAACAGGACATATCAACACTCAAAACTGAAGAAGCACAGGGAGCGTAGTGTAACAAAGTTAGATCAGTCCTCTCTCCATTCATGCTGGCATTCCTCTTTGCAACACCTGTATATGGTTGTCATCGGTTCATCAGCTGATCGAATCTGCATCTGCTTGAAGTATGCTTCTCCATGGTTGCATCTTTGGCATGTAACTGCAAGTTTAGTGAATGAACTTAGCAGGCTATGGTTTTGCACATTATTATGTATACATATACTTACATCCAGGTCCGGGCCACAAAGTAATATACATCAGATACAAAGGTAGTTTTGACCGTTTTCAAGAAGAAAAAGGTACATCCATGTTGACTATATTGTATTAGAGTTAGGCTATCAATCTGATTTCACAAATTGTTCAAACTTCAAACAATATGCCTCCACTGTGGCCAACATGGGTGCATGGCTACTGGCTAGTAATCAAGTTTAGTGAATGTAATTGGTGCGTTATGTTGGCACATCACTTGTTCAGATCAGGTCACAGATAAAAAGTGAAGTTACTTAGCTGTTTCTAAGAGAAGGCTTCCTCTATATGGCAATAATCACTAGTGAATTATGGATATCGCATAACATAATAGGCTATCTATCTGCCCTTCTAAATCATATTCTAGAACATATTTCTTCCATCCTGCAAGTGATGACAGGTACAAGCCCTATTAGATCACCAGTCACCACACCACCTAAAAATTGATGCCATTTCCATCATTTCAACAGTGACAACTAGACTGCAAGCATGACATTCCAACATTGTGCTCTTATATTATGTTAGTAAATGGGTACCTCCAACAAAATTTGCAGCATGTCAAAAATAATAATTTTTCAACAAAAATGAGTCACGCATCTGATTGAATATTTCCTTGAAAATTCTGATTGAATACTCCTGCTCCTTGATAAGTAGTGATATTTTTAAACATCAAATTGTAAGGTTTCAGGTTTCTTATTTGTACTTAGCAGATACAATACCTTATCTGCTTTATTAAGTTTGAAAAATAAAAGTGGGCAGGATGAAGCTAGTAAGAAATGATATGCTTCCTGTGTATAGTACCATGTTGTATATTGTTACACAACTTTGACCTTATCATTTCATTGTACCAGTACTTTAATAAAGAGGTGATATCATTTGCTATATTTACTAAACCACTTAGAGATAGTGTTTGGTGCAGGTAAATACAACAGGACTTGATTACAGACGGTAACAGATCCCATTGCTTCTTAAGCACAATCTAAACCAATGACCCCCCTCCCTCTTCCCAAAAAAAAAGAAAAGAAAAGAAAAGAAGAATAATGAATCTCTCATCGTCCCCAGATCTGAGTTAGAAGATGAGTAGGAGGATAATATGAAGCAAAATGAAGAAGATGATGGCGCCATGCACAGCAGAGGCAAAATGTTGGTCGACACAATTTCTCACCCTGTCTTCTCTTGCTTTGGATATATTCTTTAAAAAAAACTAAAGCTTGTTTCTGGATATTGCTCTTGATGGGGTGTTGTCGGGATGAAGAGATTGGGGATTTTTTTGTGTTTTTTCCTTCACATTACATACTGGTTTTCACACAGTTATGAGTAAATCTCTCCTGAAACTGGATCAACACTCCCTTTCAAATCTGGGCCATTTCCTTGTTAACCAGTTTTGTTTTTACATTCCAGTTCTGCTCAGCTTCAGCAAGATCAGATGAAGCAATGCATGGTACCCTGTACTGATAACGCTACCCAATACAACCAAACAGAGAGGGTAAATCAACCATAACGTCACCAAACACGCTGCATCCTCACTTCCATTTGCGTTTCCGTTACCATTCAACGAATCAACTACTAAGTACTAACTACGTTCAAATTTTGGCGATTTACTCAAATAATAATGACATAACCCACCAATTAGAGAATCAAAGTAAAAAAAACAAAAGTCAGTACTACTAGAATTAGAATATATATCGACTGTTCTGATATAACCGTTTGTTTTCAGACTCAAGACTTCGAGGCCAGAGATGATGACAACGATGCCCAAGCCCAATGGTTAACAATGAAAATACATCAATAAATAACAAAGCAAAGTAGAGCAGAGTAGCTCCAGCTCACCTGCGGTCTTAGGGGCGGACTTCATCTCGTCCGCCGTGCTGAAGATGGGCTCCACCTCCTTCTTGACCAACCTCGCCTTCTTCACGATCTGCGGCACCACGAAGGAAAAGGGAACCGCATCAGACTCGGATCAATTCGAGACACCAGAACGACGAAGAGCAGCGAGACAGAACAGGTTGCAGCTAGGAAGAGGAGCAGGGCGATGGACCTTGTTCTGGATGGGGCAGACGTAGGGGCAGACGGGGCAGAAGAGGCGCAGGCGGTGGCTGCCAGTGCCCGGATCGATCTGCAGCAGCATCCCACACAACGTGCAGAACTCCATCGCCCTCCCCCTGCCGCCCTTCTTCGCCGCCGCCGAGCTCCAGACTTCTGCGTGCCCCGCCGAATAGACCGGAGACAAAAACCCTGGATTATTGGGCTTGGCCCGGATTGTTTGGACGGATCTCTCAGGTGATAACATCTTGGGCCGGTGATCAACATGAGTGTCAAAAAGATGGGCCGTGGGCAGACATGCACTTATAAATAAGATTATACTATGTATAGATATCCTGTAAGATTATTGCCCTCACAAAAAAAAAAAAAGGCAGCAGATTTCCTTTCAATTTTTGGACATACAGATGCAATTGGTATTTGGAAAACAAGACGAGATGGGCGCTCCTGATTACATTGATGAGAGTATTTGCTGGGGCTGTTACAGTGCAATTTTCTTTCACACGATATACTTGTGAAACAAACCCTCGGTGACCAAATACAACTGAGGTGCCTAATTTTACAACAGGGGTCACACAAACAGTGATGAAAACTATATGACCAGTTTGCTAGCATCAGGCAGGCCTCTCGCTACCATCTGGCGCAGCAGCCTTCTGTGAACTACTTTGTTCAGCATCCATTGGTGCGCTTGCCCTGGGAGGTGATGGTGGTGAAACCTCAACATCAGGGTAAGCAGCCTTGTACCTTGCTCTCAACCCTTCATCAACAAGCCTTACTCCGCTTAATTGGTTACCCAGTGAAAGCCATCTGCACAGTAGTAGTACATCTGGTTAGAATGAGACATAAAACTTAGCCAAGAAGAGAGGCAATGATTACTACGCACCCAGCTTGTGTATTATGCATTCTCGCAAACAGTTCCAACTTCCTTGTCCTTGGGCTAATTCGCTCTAGCATTGCATACATCTGCACAAGACAGACTTGAAACATCAATCCTGTTCTTGAATGGCACATTTCAAAAGACAATAAAATCTTAGGTTTTCAATTTTGCCTTGGGATATATCCAATTTTGTTGGAGGAAAGGCAAGCATCAAACCATGCTTTTGCAAGCAACATATAGTAGCTAAATAAAAATTTAATACCTCATCAGGCTTTCTGCTTGTTTCACGGACTTCAGCAACAATAACATCAGTATCTATATTCCTGTTCACTAAAGGGTTTCCTTTTATTCCAACAAGACAATGTTCTTTGCTGTGATTCAACCAATGGCCAGTGCGACCAGTTCGAATGATACGTTGAAGTTGATTGGTCTTCACCCAGATAATTTCTTCAACACGTTTGTAACCCCAGAGCTCCAGACTGAGGATTGAAAAGAAAAGACACAGTGAATAGATTAAAGATATCAGAGCATCTCCAAGAGTTAGTCTAAACATATTAGCTAAATTCTATATTATAGCTATTATGTAAAATAGAAAAGTACTCAAAAAATTATATTACTCCAACAGCTTGGCTAATTTGTTTGCTTTTCCTATATTTAGACTGCCACGTTGACATCCAAGCATCCAAATTCCAACCGATCTGCACTCTCAACCAATTAGCATGCGGGAAGGCAGCGCGATGAGCGGAAATCGGCGGATAGCAAACGACTGCTGCTTGCTTTTTATGGCCACCGAGAAAGGTGGAATGGCTAGCTCGCCAATTTAGAAAATGGAATACAATATCTCTTGGAGATGATTTCTAGTCCATATTAGCTAAATATAGTTTTACAAAACACTTTGGCCAATCTCTTGGAGATGCTCTCAGGTTTCCAAATGCAGAAACATCTAGACTCTAGAGGGAAAATAAAGACATTGTGCTGTAATAAAGTGCACACCAAAGAGTAAAGGAACATTTATAAAAGTTGTAATGAATATGAACCTTGTCAATATGGCACAAATCATCTACATTAACAAGTATATATGATTTTATGAAGCAACAGTCACTGAGATCTTGTTGGGAAAAACATATTGTTAGTTTTGTTACATTAAAGCTAAAAAAACTAAGGTTTAAAAACAGAAAACTTACCATTCACGTCCAAGTTCCATGGCACGACCAGTGACCCATAAAAAAATCAAACCATCAGTTTGCAAAGCTGGAACATTAAGTGTCCTCATTTCATCATCAGCCATTGTGCCATATGGTAGCTCCATATGAATATCCCAAGGGGGGTCAGCCATAATTACTCCAAACTGTCCTAAGATG
The DNA here is from genome assembly GCA_027790015.1 of Cymbopogon flexuosus. Classification (NCBI taxonomy): domain Eukaryota; kingdom Viridiplantae; phylum Streptophyta; class Magnoliopsida; order Poales; family Poaceae; genus Cymbopogon; species Cymbopogon flexuosus. The sequence continues at coordinate 1,661 of JAKNSH010131925.1, read as the reverse complement.
TCCATCCTGAAGTTCCGAATGTCACAGTTTATCCATTGCGACTGTCCAAGCTCTATTTCTGAACAATATTCAGCTCTCTGGGGCTTTATCTGCCTAGGTGGTGCAACGGCACCAGACATCATTTGAGGTACATCTGGTGTTTGATCAAGCTCGTAGTGGACATACTTGCAAGTCTGGACATTGTACAACATATTTAAGATAGAAAACTAGAAAAGTCACACAAATACATGATAGACATATATCAAAAGAAAGAACACTATGGCCACCTTTGTGTGACGACATGTGTCTAGGAAAGAGCAATCTCCTAGGTTTGTATCAGTATGTGGAGCTATAATACGCCGAAAGTGAACCTGCTCACAATGAAACAGAATTACATAAAAATTAACAGTGACACCTAAAAACCATGTAAGAGGGATCCAAGAATTCAATGAATCATATGAATATAACTGAGAAAAATATATTGTGTGACATTAATAAAATGACATATTTCTCAACAAAGTAAAACCTTATTTTTGCAGGTTCTGTGTGAAAATAATTTAACTTAGGCTTGCCACAAAATATCAGTAGTTGTCTTAAGTTTCTAAATAATGTGCAGATAAAATACATAACCCATTTTTCCTGGCATTGAGTTCGAGAAACAAATGGAACTGAGATTTTGTCCTTACCAGTTTGATCTCATTTTAAAAACTAGGAAGAACCACTAAGGTAAGGGATAGTTTTGCACATTACAATGACTCAGTAAAGTTTCTAGATTTGCCATAAAAAATTGTGGCTAAGCACTTAATGTCAATGGACAAACTGATCTTTTATAAAATTGATGGCACTAATTGTGGTGTGTGCTTCGAAAAAAGAAAAATTATCAAAGCAGGGAAACCAAGAACATTAACACTGACCTTATCACAGGCCACAAAAGAACCTGTTTGGACTCGGCAATCTTCTTTAGTTAAGTTGGTACAATATTCCTTCAGCTGGGAGCCACCCTTTGTTTTAAACTGAAAGAAAGAAAACAAAGGTATAAAAAATGTGATAATCAAAAAGTCAAAAGCATTACCAATAACCTGAATATAGAGCAAATTGTCGGATGCAGATGCTACAATTTTGGGAGTTAGCAAAAGACAGGTAATGACGATGGAAGCACCGAACACCAGAAAATAAAGTTGCCTACTCTAGACTTTCACACTAAGCCTGTAATTCATTATGTAGTTTACTAGTGCCGGCTCCAACAACTCAGCTAAGAACATCACAGGGTTAAGAAAGAACAAACCTTTGCAGCAACAGCAGTCTCCTTAGCTGTAGGCCGGTGAATGAGATCCAGCAGCTCCTCTCCAGTCTTTGTATTCTGCTTCTCTCTATATGTCTTCTTGTTTAGCAGCAGTTCAAGGTCCTTAAGATCATCCTCCTCTGTCCTCAGCTTCAGCTGCGTGGAACTCGGCCCCGGACCACCACCCATTGGGATAACTGCTCCTGGTGCCATGAATGGTCGCTGCAGCGGCATCATTCCAGGCGGCATTCTCGGCATTGCCATGCCCCTAGGGCGTGGGAACATCGGTGGCATTGGGTGACCCCACATATCCGGCTGCTGCAGCGGCGGAGGCCTTGGTATGATGGCGCTGTTTGTATCAGTATCGGTGGGAGCCACCTGTGGAGTTGGCGGAGGTTGG
>JAKNSH010131853.1:0-12261 GCA_027790015.1 Cymbopogon flexuosus | reverse complement strand
GCCCAGAACTTGTTCGCGCAGGTCACGATCTCCGGGTACGCGGCCGCCCACGACCCCGCGTGCCCTGAAGTTTTGGCATTGAAGATTAGATAGAGAGCAAAAAATGCAGGATCCAGTACGTACAGGTGTTTGGAATCAGCTCTCCACTCACTCACCGGGCATGTCGATCTCAGGGATGACGCGGATACCGAAGGCCTCAGCGAATCGGACGATGCGGCGGACGTCCTGGTCGGTGTAGCGCATGGTGGGTGAGTAGGAGCCGAAGTTGGCGAGGTTGGGGACGGAGGGGAGGACGATGGGGAAGGACTGGGAGTCGGTGATGTGCCAGTGGAACACATTGAGCTTGTTGGCGGCCATGGCGCGGATGGTGCGGAGGATGTCACGGACGGGGTAGTAGTTCCGCGCGGTGTCGAGGAGGATGCCGCGGTGGGTGAAAAGGGGGTGGTCGGAGATTTCGATATCGCTGGGGACGATCGGCTGGCCGCCCGCGGCGGCGGCGCCGCTGAACCAGGCGAGCTGGGAGAAGGTCTCGAGGCCGCGGATGACGCCCCAGGGCGTGGCGGCGGAGATGTCAGCGGAGCTGGAATTGGGCGGCACGGACAGCGTGTAGGACTCGTCGACGCCGGGGCCGAGCGGGATGTCGGGGTCGGAGACGGAGAGCGCGAGCAGGCGGATGGGGACGCCGACGATGGTGTAGTTGAGGGGGGGCATAATCGGCGCGTGCCGCTCGGTGCGGATGAGGCGGGTGTAGTGCGCGATGGCGTGGCGGAGCGACGGGTGCGACGGCGAGGCGCGGATGCTGAACGACGGGGAGATCGGCGTGTACGCCGCGAACGGCCACGAGATGGACACCGGCTTGGGCCATACCTGCACTTTCTGAGGCACCCGCGGCGGCGGTGGCTGAGAAGACGGCGGCGGTGCCTGAGAAGGCGCCGGAGCGAGGGAGGCGAGTGCAGCTAATTGATGGAAGAGGAAGAGCAGCAGGAGGAAGTACGGCGATGCCGCCATCGCTGAGGTTTAGGAGGTCCGCAGCGGAATTGGGATTTTGGCGTCTACAACGACTACGGTGGTGGTGGTGGAGGTCGATGAGAGAGAGAGAGCGGTGCAGACTGCAGAATTCCAGATCTGGCTTTGACTTTTCTTCTGCTGCTCCTCTCAGAGTGAGTGGTCGTTGTCGCCATCCGCAACATGTGGATCCAAAATCCTGTTGGTCTGGGCTTCTTCTCTCTCTCTTTTTTTGAGTGGATTTATCGACTGCCTCCTGGGCTTACAAACGACGCGGGGGAGCGGCCCGGCCCGGCCCGGATCGGCCCAGCATCGTAACACCGTAACCACCCCTGCAATTATGCAAATGGTTTTTTGCTAAAAAAAAGTAGAAAATGGCTAAACACATTTCGAGAAGAAAACCCTGACTGACGGCGTGACCTCGGAGGGTGGAGGCTTTGCCTAAACCCTCGCCCACCGTCTTCGTCGCCGGCCCCGTTAACCTCGCCCTAATCCGGCCATGGTGGGCTCGGATCCGGACGGGAGCGGCGGAGGCGCGCCGGACGTCTCCGAGCTTTTCTGCCACTACAACTCCCTCTACTTCCGCGACTCCCTCGGCTCGTGCGCCGTCTCATGGGCCGAGGACCCACTGCCTAATTGGTGAGTGGCGCCCCCTTTCGCATATTCGAATGGCGTACGGGTTCAAAGTCCGGGGTGCAAAGTTGAGGGTTCGGATGATAGGTTGTTTCTTGGTTGCAAGCTACCCCTTTTCATATATTTCTTATAACTAGATTTGATACATTGCGATACAATTGGGGAGCACCTTGCCGTGAATGATTTTTTATTTGCCCCTCTGAAAGTGCAAGACCAAGATGGGCTAGCCCCTTCGTCTCGTCAATGTATAAATTTGAGCTTCACAAATGGAGAAATCAGGATTCAGGATAACACCGTATTGTTCATTAGAATATTCCTAATACTCACTTTTCAGAATAATTGCACCCTGAAGATAGTCTGTGATCCTAAGCTCTGCACGTGGCCAACATTGCCTGCCTCTCTTGAGATTTCATCGACTTACTTGTTCATTTACTGAATTCTGTTGCTGGAGTGTTGCCATGAAGGCATAGGTAGATGCTGATTTTTTTTATGATAGGAAAGGGACAATAGAGAAAACAGTGTTAGCCAATTGCATCGATACCTTTGCTCAGAGACGCATACATTGTAAATGGTGCTAGTCAGTTACACAAGATATGAGCCATTAATGGCACTATTTGACTGGATCAGAAGGTTCGGGGGACCAAACAACTTGCTGACTGTTTATATTGCTAACACATTCTAATGTGCTTGTTTTATGACCTGCATTTGTTATATTTTGTGGTTGTGTTTGTGGTTTGATCGAAGCATTTAAACTAGGCTCAGACAGCTCTGAGCCCCCAAAACTATGATTTTGATGCTGGATCTTGATTTGCTTGGGAAATCTTTTTTTGTGGGTCTGTATGTGGAGGTGGGTGTGGGGGTTGAGATTTTGTCCTGTTATGTTATCTAGTGAAGGTCTCTCGAATATCCCAGGTGGTAATTCAGGAATCATCTATCATAAACAATTATGTATTCTCATTGAATTTCCTTTTGACACATTGTTATGTGTTTTTTGCATTAGGTTCGTTAAACACCAGGTATTTTCCCTCCTGTTGCACATTGATTGTTTACAACTTTACATCTTCTCCTTGCATATTTCAGTGGTGTACATCTGTAATTATGATGAATACCATTACCATTTATAGTTTTCGTTTGCAACATATTTCTGCATGGCCTGCCCCCTGATACATGTGTTGTAGCTGGATAATTTGCTTATGGTACATCTTAAAATCACTGCATAATGCAGAGCATCAATCCATACATGGGGTGAATTATCATAGCACCAGGCTACTAATTCTGCACTACAATTAAATGAATTTCTGAAGTACAACTTGTGTAATATAATCTGAAATAATTGTTTGTTGTTTGCCACCCTCAAGTATGTTATTAAAGTACCTGTTGGCTGGCTTCAGCAGAATATTGATGGTTTTTTTTCCTTAATTATCTCCCTGCAGTGATATAAGCACATGTGACTATTATCCTGGAGGCGGTGGCTGTATAATACTTCTTTCGAAATCCTTGTGCGAATCTCATAATGGATCTGATCTGAAGAATGCTTTGCTTCATGAGATGATTCATGCCTATATTTGCATCAAAGACAACAACAGCAATCATAGGTAATTTTTCAATAGCACAGTTTATATTTTTTTATTCTAATTTCTTTTTGATTGATTTTGAAAATATGAACAAGCAGTGATCATGGTGCAAAATTTCAGAAACTGATAAATATGATCAATTTGAGTTCTGTAGCTGATCCCCACGTGAGTTGAAGTACTGCAACAACTATCAGCTATTCTCTGCTCCATGATTAATTTATTTTAACATCATTGATTAATTACATTCAGCGACCAGTTGATGGCTACAGCATAACTCTGCTCCATGAGATCCATAAGAAATATTATCACTACCAAGTAAGAATCAGGACTGCAGTAAGCACACTGTAACCTATGTTTTTCAAATTAACATCTAGCAACCTGTGCAGTGTCAAAGCTGTGCAGATTTTATCAAGACAACCAATATGAGAGGACCTTCTGGTGATGACTGCATCAAGAGAAAAGGTGTAGATGACCCATGTCATAATTCTGATTGTCACTGGCATAGGTATGGTTATGCACTTCATTGCAATATTTGGCATTACTTGTATACTCTGTAAAAAATAAGAGTGCATATGATTTATTGCAGAAATCAAAGATAATAGTGAAACTTTTCAGCAAATATCATTGCCTTGATTCCAAGCGACAGCACACATCAGGACATGTTTGAATTATGATTCATAGATGCGATTAAGCCATTGCTGATGCACAATTTATGGGCACAGATAGCTAAGTTCAAATTTAGTTGTTGTCAAACCATTTTTTATGTCAAGTGTTAAAAAAGGAAGTTGATATATCCTTGAAAAAAGAAGCTTGTGGGTTTGGATGTATAGCAGGTATGCCATCGGAACCTAGTTGGATATCAATTGATCTGAAGTCAGGGTCTCTTCGAATTTTGTTATGAAAGAGAAGCAACATGATGGAGCTGATGACATGTATGAAGTTTTTGGTTTAGGTCTAATAATTTCAGCTGTAGTAATTATAATAGATTAGCAAGTGTGTTCATGTGTTGCAATGGAACATACAACTTGTGCGGTTACATGGACGATTTACAGCTTGGAGGTTTATTCAATGATCGTCATCTGTTCTAATATGTTTTGTAATCAAACTCTATCGTTGTTTGGCACGTGGAATTGGATTTTGTACCGTCGTTGGGCGCACATGGTTCTAATCTAACTCAAATAAGCATGGGTTGTGAGGGCATTATGGGAAGTAAAAAAAATACGGACGGTATGTATATGCCAATTTAACTACATATTTTGTGCCTTATTCATATTCAACTCCAACGATTATAATTGGATTATTAAAATCTGAAGCATAATATCGCGAAAAAAAAAACACTTTGGATGAACATCTTACCAAATGATCACGTGTTGGACTCATGCTTTGAATGTTTGGCTTGCAGACACAAGCAGCGGTGCTTGGGTAATTATTGTAGAGTTCAAGAATCATCACCAGGTGCAGAACTAAAATGTTCAGAAGGTAATTAACTAAAGACCTACCGATTCAAATTATGACACACATTGTATTATAAAGTAGACCGTTTTCTTTCCATAAATGTCTCAGGATGACTGTCTAATGCTGAGTCTGCAGATATAAATTTTAAATTTTGACCCTTACAGAGATGAGATTGCTCATTGTTCTTGATAATCTCAGCTGTAGAAGCATTCAATGAGGGCAAGGCCGAAGAACCTGCTTGTACAAGTTGGCACCACACACATACATCAAATAAGAACAGAAGCAATAAAAACGAGCGGGAAGATGCCTCTACGGAGTTCCTTCATGTTGCTGATAATGCAGTTGGCTGTTCAGGACTGGATTCCTCTTCAAAAGACATGCCTAATAAGAAAATCAAATTTTCAAGGGATGTTAGCTCTGACCTTCAAAGGACAGAAATTGTTCATGAAGCACGAAAACGCCCAAGAACAGCTGTACTAGATAACCAAGAATGCAGCAGACGGAAGAAAAGGAAACAAAGCAAGCGGTATGGTTCCTACTCAGTAATAATTGAATGGTTGAATTACTATTGTCTTAGTGAGTCGGATGAAGATGAGGTGCCATTGATCAATAAGCGAACAGAAAGAAGGCGCCGACAAAGATTACATGAAATGTCTCTAGCCCAGGAATCCAGCGAAGTTGCTGAGTTTGGTGCTTCAACTTCTCATACGGTTGTTTCTTGCTCAGTAGCTCCCAAGGACAATAGCAAACTTGACATTGTGCCAGCTTGTCAACCTGAAGAAAGATCCTGGTCAAGTCATCCTGTGGCTAGCAATGGAGTTGCTGGAAATCAAGCTGGTCATGAACCTATGTCTTCTCCAGTGGATTCACCAATTAGAGGTGAAATTGTCGACATTTCAGATGGTTGAGTGCAAGAGTTCCGCGTTAGTTCCTTGTAACTGGAGCTTGGATGAAAGATTATCCAGTGTAATGGCTGTAAAGACCCTGGGCAACTGCTAGAAATGCGCGGACTGCCAAGCCGTCGCCTCCCCCCTCTTCATGTATGCCTTTGTATATAAAAGCTTATTTGTTCCATATCTGTTTGGAAGACTGATCTATAAAAGACTAAACTTTAGTACTCCCATTTGATGTTTCGTGATTTGGAAAAAAATGTTCTACAAAACATATGTTTTAGCTCTTGAACAATAAATTGGGCTTATATCAGTTTGAGATTAGTAAGGTTCATCTTCAGTACATGGTAGGTAATTTCAATCTCGAGCAATAATATGGCCATATGATATGGAAGGATCCATCCAATCTTTCATTTTGTCATAAGATGTTTGTTGGATATGTGCCCTTCAGCCACGTCTGCAGCAAAACCCTAAATTTTGTCTCCATTTTTGCCATCATCAGCTGCCTGTTCGAAGCAGCGCCGATGCCCTCCAAGCCTCCAGCGGCGTATATAACTTTGTAAAGTGATAGTTCGTTTTGGATCTATCGCAACATCGCTGGATTTGACTAGTTTGTTTCTAAAATAACGCAAGATACAACGGGACGAAATAGTACCTTTAAAGCTAGCCCGTATACAAGCGTTATGCATGTGGCGAGGTCTACCGTATGAGAGCATATGTAATGAAGTGATGAACATTTTAAATCTCATTACATTCTCGGCTCAAAATTAGCAGTACCCATTCCCGTGCCTTTCAGAAATACAAAAATGTAATGAACACCATTGTGGTGATCATTTTTGAAAAAAGATAAAGGGTAAAAATGCTTGTTTCTCATTCTGAACTCCTCGACCTTTTCTTTCGTGATCTCAACTTTGGTTTCTTCTCACCACCAGCTCTCCCTGTTGCCTTGTGCTTCCGCTTCGCTTTTGTTGGATTTGCATCCCCATCCATTAGATGTTCGTAGTCCTCCAGGCTTGCAAATGGAGACGACCCACTCTTCACACCACGTTTATGCTTCCTCCCTGATCCCTTTTTCTCTGTATAAGAGCCACCACCCTTACCAGCATCGACCACCTCGTCATCACTTAAGTTTCCATCTGAATCGCCTGCACTCTCAAGGGCATCTAAGCCCCCGAAACTAGAAATGTCATCTTCATTTTCTGATCCTTCATCCCTAGATGCAGTATCATCTGAAATGTCATCCAATTCCACATCACTGTCATCTCTAAGTAAATCCTTTTCCTCTTCAAATGCATTTGAGTCAAGGTCATCATAGTCATATTCTCTGTCATCTGTCAACCCATCTCCCAGATCCTGCATCTCATCTCCACTCTCGTCACTAGCATCATCAACATTATTATCAGCTAAGAGTTCCCCCGCATCTTCATCAAGAACCGAGTCCTTCCGCTTCGCCTTAGGTTTAACAGGGCCAGTCTTGTTCAAATAGAAACGGTGGAAAACAATATCTTCAGGAGGCACTTCATTTTCTGCCAATTCTAGAAGCTCTTCTCCGATGAGATGATGATTGAGGTTAAGCTGAAGACAAAGGCATACATCAGCAAAGGATAAAAAAATTGTCCGACAGCATTCAGTATTTAAGACAATCTACACACATTTATTCAAATTTTGAAACTAAAATATTTTAAGTTGAAGTTTTGAGCATCTTCTCAAAAGCATCAAGTGTGATTGGAGGGAATAGTGAACAGGTCATCTACAAATCCAGATGTAGAGAAACAGCTCTAAGAGTCAACAAAGAGAATCCAAGTAAAAAGGGCTAACCTTTTTAGCTGGGGCAATTTGTGATCCACCATGCCATCTTCCTTCAGCTATGCGGTTCCCTTTTGGTTTCTTTTCCATGAATTTGTCAAGGAAGGCAGGAAGTGATAGGTCTGTCAGTGGATCACCATTATAAACAATATTGTTGCCAGATAGCAATGTTCTGGCCATAGTAGAAACTGAAGGGTGCACATGTGAAGCCAATACTGTTAGCTCCCACCAACTGACACGATCTGCATTGCTGACAAAGCAAAAGGTACATATGTTCAACCAACTCTTGCATTTTTTGTAACAAACATGAAGAAAAACAACAAAATACACTGGTTCATAAAACAGAAGAGGCCAACTCAATTCATCATGCTTTATGCATGCATTTTTAAACAGGGTAGGATCCAAGCCTCAACAAAACAAAGAACTAATATGTAAATGTAGGATCCATGCATAAAAATGAGATTAAATAGACAATACCAGTAAGAAGGCTCTCTGTGTCGTGGATCATATAATGCATGTTGTCTGGACGCATCAATTGATGCATTGTTCTCATCTACCAATTTTACTTGTTTACTATCAATTCCATCAGCAGCATCAAGGTTGTGCTTCTTATGAGCAGCTACTATTTCATTATGTTTATCTAGCACTGCTGAGGCAATAGAAGAGTCCTCGGGGCTCTCTAAAATGTCTTCAAAGTGTTCATCACCATCATCAACAGATTCATTCTGGAGCACAATCGCCCTGAAGATATAGATGAAAATTATATCATCATGAAAGATAATGACATGTTTTGATTAAAACAACTAGTCTAGTCACATACCATAATGGCGACTTTGCCTTAAGAACTTCTGACAGAATGAAAAGGCATCCACAAGCATATTGAGGAGGTCGTTGAAGAGCCACCTGCCAAAAGCAATTACATAAGTAATGGTAAAAATATCTAAATATATAATAAAAATAGCATCGGTAAAATTAGAATATTCAGTGTCAGTTATTTGTCTTATTCTATGGTTCCATTGACACCTAAAAGTAAACTGCTCTCAACTGTACCTAACACCCGTGATGGAGAGTGCACTGCTTTGACTGACAAGTGTATCCAACAACCATGAAACCCAGGTGGAGTCCAGAACAAGAACGAGCAAAACATGAAAATTGATCTCAAACTATTTTCCTATTCATCATCTTCAGTAAATTCTTTTCATATCATGGTGACATGGTACCTCACTGGAGGCCATGAGAGTTGTAGTTATTGTATCATGTTCGTTTCTCACGTCTCAGGATGATTCTGGTTCTGGATTGTGGCTTTGGAAAAGATAATTCTCTAGAGCTGCCACCAGTTATACTAGCTTTTGGATTAGGTTTGATGTGGTGAGGTCTTGGGGTCCATAATACCATTAGTGACAACTGCTCCATCACAGAAGCATCATGATACCAGATTGTGTATTCTAGTTGCAGAGATAGCATTAGGTTCTGACAATTGACTTGCTACAATCATATGGTTTATTTGTTTCAGATCTCGAGGGTAGAACCCCAAATTGAAGCTAAAGCAAACCTCGAATAGTGGTCAAAAGGGCTATATAAAAAGCACAAAAAACGAATAACATATCCACTCCTACATTCATTTCAAAGTATCAAACATAGCATTGTAACTTTAGGGCATGATGACAAGGCAATACAAGGAGAAGCAGGGTCCACCAAATCTAAGGTCAGATAAAGCAATAAAGAGACATAAGGAAGAACATCCAAGTTTAGCTTTGGACATGAGCATGTGAAAATTAATATTCATATACTTAAACATCTAGAAAATCAATCTCCTTTTACGTTTATTATTATCATTATTAGCTCTATTTTACATACAACATATCTCCTTTGTTGCTCTTTGTAAGTTTCATCGCCTAGCCAGACTTGGTTGGGGCAAAATATCTGGCTAAGTTGCTTTTGTTGCACTACTTTAAAGAAAATTAACAGCATAACACTGTCAATTCGAAAAATACAAGTTTATATTCCATCCATTTGCAGGCATGCCACTGTAGAACAACCCACGTTTTGCATTGTGGTGCATAAGGGAAGCTCAATATTTTGCAATCACATAATTTTTTGCAGTATAAAGATTGCATTCCATGCCTCCTTAGTATACTAGAACAGTTAGCATATCTATATGTAAGAACTCATCATGAAGATTTTTTTTAAAAAAAAGTACGTCATGAAGATTAGCTATACCATACTAGAAAATAACATACCTGAAGCAGCCGCTTCGAGAAAGCAGCAACTCTCTTCAACATTACATCATTCTTCATCGCTTTCACCAACAGCCCAAGAAATAATTCTGGCTGGAATATGTAAGACATAATGAATCAGATAAAATATAGTGAGACACTTAAATGTACAAGGATGCAGAGTTCAAAGGTATTATCTAGGTCAGGGCACCTTTGCTTAATCAAACATAGTTGTGATGGAACATATCCAATTCAAATTCTTAAAAAAGTAAAAGCAGAATGCACATAAGGAACCTTTGAGGAAGTAACAGCAGCAGGACTCAAGAGTTTTGCATATAATGCACGATAGAAGCGGTCACTTGCTATCTGATTCTTTGTAGATATTTGGAACAAAAGCATCAGTGCCTGAACACCAACATTGAAATTCTCAGCGTGAACCTACATGAAACCAAAATGATTAGTTCAGGAAAGCTGTGTCCAAAAGATACAAACTTAGCAAAGTACTTAGCATTATCTAAAAAAACTCACCAATCTGAAAAGAATAGGTGTCTGCACTTCCACAATATCGTCAACTTCTGAGCTTGCAACATATGGTAATGCCCTATTTACACCCTGCATGCGATAAAAAATTAATAAATGAACCAGAAACAGATCAAAGCACCAGTTTGAACAAAATAAGCAAAGACAAGGTGTATGAGCAAGGTGCTGATGGGACATAAATAAGAAACAAATACAGGGATCTGTAGAGTGGTTACATACAGTTAAAAGTGCAGAGAGGATTCTGGAGTCCAGCTCCAAATCTGATCCTGCTGTTGAACCCAATTCATTGTTTCCATGGGATTTGGAGTCCTTCATCTTGTTATTTCTTCCCTCCATTTTTTCATTGTCTACCTTTTTCTTGGTGTCCTTGCTATCTCCTTTGGTGTCACCAGAGCTCATTAGTACCTAGCATAATTGTGCAACAGAACAAGAAAAAATGAGTTATCCTTTCTGTCAAAGTAGTACAGTAAAAGATGTCAAAATCAGACAAACCAAATGGCAAAAAAGAAATAAAGTACAGTGTTTATTCCAGAAAAAAACATCTTAACAAAAAATAACATGTGTTTTTGCATACTTCAGTAGTTAGAGGAAACGGCAAATAGATGTGATCAAAATTCAAAAAGCAACAGAGTGGCTGGACAGCAATAATTACTAGCAAAACACATCAACTTGATGGCCGGCAATGTTCCAAGCCCCAAAACAAAGCACGACCACATGCTCAAAGATTTACAATATAGTATGTCACTACCCCCACCACACCTCAGTGACGCTTTTTTACCAGTGTGTTCCCCTCCCTAGAGGATCACACCCATCTCTGCACAAACTTGAAGTACCACAACAGCACTTTCCATGTGCTACACAGACTTCCCCATAGACCAAACCACAAAATGCTCCCGAAGGTAACTCGTACAAGAGATGCCCATGTGATGGGTAATAAAACTTAAATAATGGAAGACAAAGGCTAACAAATTATTCACACATTAAGCATAAACGACTACAGAAACCTGAAACGCATCCAAACCTTGAACAGCGCAATGTAGACATCCACCAAACGTTTTGCAATTTTAGGCCCATCTCCCTTGTTTGTAAGAAGAATCTGGCTCAAGAAATTGACCTGTAGATATGCCACCAATTAAAAGGCTAAAAATCATGATGTAAATAATATTTCTAATAATTAGATGGAAGTTTGGTAGATAATTCAGTAGAATCCAATATTAATGAAGATGATGTCCATAAAATTTCTGTAACAATACTGGCATAGAAAGTGCTAAGAATTACATACAGCCTGATACTTGGCCCTAAGGCCAACATGTGGTCTGAAGAGAAAAGAATCCACCTCATCTATCACGACCATCTGCAAATTGAAAGAGTTCAATGAGATCAAAAGGAAAATGAGATTTATGTGCAGCTTTGCATGCAAAATATGCCATACCAGAATCCCACAGCATTTACCTTCATATTAGGATGAGCAGCCAGGAGACATGTCAGCAGATATGCAGCACTCGATGCTGCTCTCCTTTCAGGATCACCAAGCTGCAATAGATATTTTGCAACAAAAATTAACAAAATTATGTCACTCCTATAAGACTTTAGGCAATGTTGCTCATCAATACTATAATGTATTTTATTTTTTCGTTGTTTTCAATCTAGATCATAACAGTTCTGCATATCTTGAAATTTTTTTAAAAAAAGGAAGAGATAAAACGGAGTTGAAAAAGTAGAAAAAGAAAGGTAACTCACTTTGTTAACAAGAGCTGTGAGCAAACGACGTTCCTGTTCTGACTTACTTTTCAAAAGCATGAAAACCGTCTGCAATAAACAAAAATATAAAATAGGAATGTTCAAAACTACATTCATCATTACATAAACTATGGAGAAAATGAAAATGTAATGTAGGGCCGCATATTTGAATGTTGCAAGAAGAGACAGGCAAGAACATCAGCTTGATCAAGAGAATTGGCACAGGATAGGAAAGTGTCATGCATGATTTACAGCTAAGTTATATCCTAAAATGTTGTCAGGCAAGAACGAAATCCTAATCTACCTCTCGGGGGGGGGGGGGGGGGGGGGGCGGGAGGTGGTTGGGCGACCCCACACCAAAAAAGGATATTGTATTGTAAAAATGCGCCAAATGTTCTTTCA
>JAKNSH010131822.1:0-12432 GCA_027790015.1 Cymbopogon flexuosus | reverse complement strand
AAACTGAAGTGGATTGCTTTACAAATTTCACGTGGAAGGTGGAAGCATATATATCGTTTGCTTTAGTTTCTAGGCCCATGTTTTGGCTATGGCTTTCTCTTTTTATTGAACAAATGATTGTAACAATTGGTTGTGTATATCTCTGGATGTAGAGGCCGGATATTTTTATCCCTTATCTAAAAAAAAGCTAGGGGAAAATAATGTGTGAGGCAAGTGATCCATTCTTCCAAAGCATGTCAGCTATATTTACGAAATTTGTTCCTTATCAAGTTATGATTTACGTAGATCCTGCTCATATCCAATTTTCTAGTCCCTCCCAGCTTCTGAATTATAAGGATAATAGTTTATTTTCACTTAGATATACACTAAGTCACTAAGAAATATATCTAGAAATGCTAAAAATATTTTGTGCTTTACAACAGAGGAAATATTAGGAATGCTTGCTAAGAAAATATCTTCTTTTTATAAATCCTCGATTACTTTTTAATATTTTTGAACCATATGTGCTCTTTCTTTTTCCTCCACAACACACCTGCGTGTGCATCCAATATGTGTTTACTTGACACCTTAGCTTAAATCATGGTGGCTAACTCTTGTTCCAACCATGTTTTGTGATGTCATGAATCTGGATTTTCTCTATTGTCGTGAACTCTTATGTTTATCGTACCTTTTATTACAATGTTGTCTCTTGTATTTTATTAAAAATAAGAATTTCTATGTCATATAGAAAACTATATATTTTTTATTAAAAAACTCTTCTATTGTATTTTTTATTTAAAACTCTCATTGTGATGGGTCTTAATAAAATTTAAATGGGCCACTAAGGTAGATGATTGCAAAACGCCTAGAAATATATGTGTTATTACATGAATATGCTTTTGATACATCGATTTGTATGATGGGGAAAGTCATGTATATTTAATTTCAAATAGTATTTTATATGTTAAGTGATAGGAGCGACACATTTAGAAACATATATAAGAATTATTCGTTTAAATATCTTAATGATAGGCTGGTAAATTAGATATGGATTTTAGGAGACAATTTAGTTTTTTAATAGTTTTCAAGATGGGTAATTTAGATGCAAATTTAAGGAGGTAACTTAGATTATGTATCATATTACCCGGGTGAGCAACTTAGATGAAAAATTTAGTGAGCTATTTTAGATTATGTTTCACAATGACACACATGTGTAATTTAGATGCTTAGATGTAGGAGTTACTATATGTCATTTTTCATAATGACAGGGTGACGTTTTAGAAAAATAAAATAGATCTAGTGGGTATTATTTTGAATGGTGATTAGTCAATCAAATTGATGTCCAGGTCTTCTCTTGTTTTGTAAGTATTTTTAGGATTTATTCTTTAACAAATTTTGTGAGAATTAATGTGGTAATAGTAAAATACTAAACATGTTTATAAATATGAACAAGCATACTCCAATTTTTTTTTAAAAAAAATAAAGAGACCCGCCCTCCATGTTTGTGAATATCTGTGGACAACCATACAATAAAAGGAATTGTCTGATGTCTGGTTTCAAGTGGCTCAAAACTCAACATTTTTCTCCGTGGATATAATAAAAAAGATAGTGGACATAACTATAGTTCAGGTGGTTAAAAGTTTTCTTCTATGAGATTAAACATTGGCAATGGGAGTCATGACTTCAACAATGTGCAGACTTGCACGATCGATCGAGCATATATAGGACTAATATATAAGCTACACATCTCTTATGCAAGATTGACTGAATCATAGAAAATCCGCAGGGTCAAGAACATGATTATAGATAGGGTGTAGGGTGTGGTAACGAAATCTCTTTGAGGTACTTCAGATTTCCAAATCTCTTTGAGGTAAAGACCGAATAATCTTGCTTTTGTCCAACAGCAACACAAATATAATTCAATCGGAGACCAGCTGCTGGGGTACGTCTAGTGCAAGTCTTGCGCTTCACCCACTTATGTGTGTGCGTGTACAAATCGTATCTTGGAGTGGCCGATCTCAAGAATCGATCGTTTAGGATCACTCTAGTATTGTGCCCGTGCTAACGTTACGGCTTTGTTTCAGGGGTGCACATGAAAACAACGAAGCGACGATATTATTTCCATAGTTCATGCTTCACGCAATTGTGCATAACCATGTATATAATTCTGAATTCACTTGCGCATAAGAAGGCATAATAAAATGTCTCGTCTCAACCATCTAATCTACAATCTGCTTCGCCACTCCGAGGGGCGTGAACGTCTCGCTCGCCCCCAGACTCCCTGCCGTGATCTCAAGAATCGTTTAGGATCATGATCATCCTAGCTTGAAAGTTGGCACGGCTCTGCCCTGCCCTGCACTGGAGATACACGCGCGTGTGACTGTGTCTTTGTGTACCCAATTAGTCCACTGCAAATAAACCACCCTGAGCAGCTTTTCTTTCTTGTTTTTTTGAGACGAGTCCCTTAGCTTTTCAGTTTTCACGATAGCTGAATAAGCCCAACTGTGTCTTTGTGCTGAATAAAGCTCACTCGGCTTCGGGCCCGGATCCGCTCCTGCATGCGTCGTCCTCGTGTGGGCTTTCGCCTTTTCGGCACGGCCGGGATCGGGGACGACAGCGCGCAGCCCTCTCAGGGCCCGGTTCCCATTTGGTCGGCTTGATCGTGAGCCTCGTCCCGGTCGGCGAGCGGAGGCCGGTGGCGGGCTGGGCCCCCTGCCGTGCCGGTGCCGGTGCCGGTGCCGGTGCCGCGCGCGTCGATCGCCAAAGGCACCGACCGACAGGACCAGATTCGCTGACGCTGGGGGTGGGTACTTCCAGTTCCAGCGTTCAGACACCATGCTATTGTCGTCATGTTATACGGCTTTGCCTGCCTCCGGAGGCTGTGAGTGCAACCGACTGGGACTGGATTACCAGCAGTACGTGCCGTGGCCCTGCCTGGAAGCCGCCATATAATCGCGCACATATGGATCATGGTTTGCTTGGAAAATAACCAGAGATAATTCTCAGGCGGCTCAGTTCTTCAGTTGACAGGAAGGCACCCCATGTGTGGTGCCCGAGAATCGGGCTGCACCTGCACGTCCTCAAAGGCCGGCCAACCCCCACTCAGTCACTCTGCCCCCGATCCTGCGGTGTCGCGCAGTGTAGGACGTGTCCGTGCGCCTCTGCTTCCTCGGAGGCTCAGACTCCCTCAAATTGGGCCTTGAGGGGTGCCAGGAGGCAGCAAGAAACAAAAACAGCAGCACCCATCAGCACTAACGAGATTTGGTTTTAATGGACAGGGCTTAATTAATTCAACACTCAGGTAGTGCAGAAGCTTCATACAGAAAGAACCACATCACTAACTGTGAGCCGGATGGGGGAAAACACATTCGAATTTGCGGATCCTGGTTTTGCAGATCCATCGCCATCTCGCTCTTCGCCACCGGCCCCCGGGGCCCAGGGCACCAAGGGATTCCTCGACGTCCCAGAAAGAAACGGTCCCGGGTCCCCCAACAAGTCACTGCAGTCTTTGTACTGGAACTGGAAGCAGAAAAGGATCAAACATGCCCAGTCACACAAGCCAAAACACCCCATCTGGCCTGCTGATTCAAGCTTGGCCATATATAGCTTACCAGTTCCTCCATTGGGTACAACATTTTTTTCTCACATATACAAGAAATTCCTCACAACAAACATGGAAGCCTAGAAAAAAAAACTGGAGCCGGGCAGCCATTGGAGGAGGCAGAAGGTCCATCACAGTGCAGGGGCGGTGGCTGGCGAGGATGAGCAAGGGAGTACTGATGATGTTGCTTGCGGCTACACTGATCCTCCTGTGCCTGCCACTGCTGCTGCCACCGCTTTCGCCACCACCGCTGTTCCTTCTCTTCGTCCCTGTGGTGATGATGCTCCTGCTCTTCTCCCTGGTTCTCTTCCCGTCTCACCACTGTGCTGTCTGTGCATGCTCTTCTCCGATCTTCACTCAGTAGCAACAATGTCTGACGGCCAGGTACTTATTCCTCTTTTCAATCTTTATTCCCAATATACTCATATGCTATTTCCTCGCCTTTATTGGTGGGTATATATGATATGTATCATACAACATACAACAGTCAGGTGGCCCTCAGGAGAACTTCTGTTCTACCTTTCAAGCACAGATGACGCACCATCTTGGAGTGAAGGGTGATAACCAATGAAGAAATGAATGCTAGCTAGTCATTCTTGCTGTGGATAGAATTTCCATAATGTTGTGCCTGTGGTAGGCTGTATAGTAGTAAGCCGGCGGTGAGTACGGCTGCACCAGCAACAAAACCTGGTGGCAGAGATGATGCCACACCGATGTATGGCAGTGGTAGGGTGAAAGCGTAGATAGACAGCGGAACTGCACGAGAAAACCATCATTCCTGATCAGTTCATATATCATGCTACAACTTACTTGAGTGTCTTATCTGCACGTGCTAGCACTAAGCAGCAACAAGCATAATTAAAAAAGGACTGTTAGTTTTCTGCTCTAGTCCAGCCTGTAAACTGTCCAAGGCTAAATTTTTTTTCACTTTGTTCCTAGATGATATAACTCAATGACTGCTCTGTACGTGGTAGCAGGAAAAGCATAATTATAAAAGGAATGTTGATTCTGATCTATGCCAGCTTTTGAACTGTCTATTAGAGATAGTTGTAGTGTCCAAGGCTTGAAACTTTTTCATTTTGTTCCTACAAGTATTGCGTTAAGATAGTAATTCTATTCCATCTCGCTATCTATAGAAGATTTATGCATAGCAATTACTGACCATTCCTTGCAAGAACAAATAAGCACTGCACCCTTTTTTTTCTCCCACAAAAGGAAGGTTGACCATAATGTTTAAACAAACAAAGCACTGATTTGTCAATTGGGACTTTCCAAATATTGGCTTGTGTATTGTTGAAATAAAGGTTTCACAATACAAAGGCTAGATGATATTCAATAAACTGTGTAAAACAGTTCTAAATCAGTATCAATGAAACCCATCCCGCGTATCAATGAAACATGCAGTGGTACTAAGTGAAGTGTTTTCACCAGTGGTATGACAGAAATTCGTTCGTCAAAACGTTCAGATGTGCACTTTGCCATAAAATTGAGACATTGTGATGCTAAAATGAAACCGAAACACAAAACTTGAAAAGTTTGATGTGCTAGCCGCTGGTGTAAGTAAATGGGATGGTGCACTGAAAACAGTATGAAAACCTGAGAATGTAGAAGCCAAGGAAGATATGACTGCTGAGGAGATCTTTAGTAGGTTTAGTAATGATATATTGTATCCCATGTTAACCAACACAAATAGTAGTGGTAGTAGTGGTGCCCCTTCACAACCTGCACAGTTCAGAAGTTTAACAATAAGTAAGAATTAAGATGCTTGCTCAGCATGCTTATATGATTCCATTTTATAAAAAATACCAATTATAAGCTAATGTGGAAATTCAAAATGAATCAGAATTGCGAAGGATAACATGATAGTAAAGAAAGATCTTACTGAACATTGCTAGTGAATAGATTCTTTAAGACATATTGCAAGTACAACTATGAATTCTCACCTACTTAAAAAGTTCAACTCAAACATGCAGGTGGGACTAGTTATTAAGCGCTAACAGAATGGTGGAAACTTCAGAAATTGAATGCAAATGGTAATAGATCATTAGTGAATAGTTCAATTTTAAGAAATATCATGATCTGCATTTACCTTACAAAGACAGATTTTTAAAGAAGGACTAGAAAAATAGCAATACCAGATATTGATCCCATATTTAAGAAGCAGGCTGCACCATCTTTAATGTACGTTGGTAACACATGGAATGGAACTCCCCATAACTTTGACAGGAAAGGCAGCAAGAGACACATAAAAAGAGCCTGAAATGGTAATTTGCTAGTTATTATGGATGGATATATACTGCATCCAAGGTATTAGACAATAGGATCGTATTCTTACTTGATAAGCAGAGCCATATGAATTGACAACAAAAAGATCAACTGAGCCACACTAGAAACAAAAGAAGAGTATTGAATTAAGAAAAGGGTCTGACAGAGACGAATGGCTATGAAGATTTGACTAATGAAATATCTACCTATCATGGTAAATACTGGAAGGAAGTAATTACCTTCAATTTCTTAGAAGCATCTATAAATATTATTTCCTGCAACGATAAAATTTAGTTGGATTAGGTGAAACTGGCAGCTAAAGCGCTGTGGTTAGGTAACTGATTTATTAAAATAGACTTGCTACCTTCAATACTGTATCAGCAGCTTGGAGAAAGAACGATATTATCATTAGCAGCGGCCATACGATTCCAGTGCTTTTAAATGAAGCACTAGTACCAGATCCACTGCACATGCCAAAGTAAGATTCATGTTAAATTGTATTCACGTCAAGGCAAGAGATATCTGAATCAAAAGGAAGACTTCTGGCTTGACATTTGACATATAACTTGACACAGCTTGCTCATGCTGCTGCTACACATTTCCTTAATTCCAAATGCTATTCTCTCACTATGGCACTGACAAGCAAATTAAGGTTTCCAAAATGATCCTTCGCTGAAACACTGTAAGCCATAACACATTTCCTTAACCCCAAATGCTAAAGTTTCTAACCCTGATGCAAAGAACAACAAAGAAGCATTGCATATGTCAAAGACGGTACTTTGTTGAAACATAGTATCAAATCTTCCATGTGCAGGAGATATGGGTGAAAGATACTTTCTATAGCATGTGTGATTTCCATAATTTACAATTTTGCATATAGACATTTTTTTCCAGCAGCAGAAACGTAGCAATTAATGAAGTATCTTGTACTGTAACACACATGCCACCAGATGGAGGCACATGAACACCCACTGTATTGTTTGTGAGATATTGACGTTTTCTGGAGCATAAAAGCAAGCAATACTGTAAAATTCACAACTAATGATACAAATCTATTTACTCAAGCTCTTATCTTCTGGATTTAACAGAAGGTTTATTGACCATTCTCTCCTGCTTAATGAAATACGGGCTATATGCCTGCTCTAAAAAAAATAACAGAAGGTTTGTTCGATGGCATCATCAGAAAGAAGAACACAACTTCATGGAATATAGCTGTGAAAATACACTCAGCAGCTTCACTGGATGTTTGGAGACCCACATGAGTTCATCAAGAGATTACTTACCTTGCTACAGTTATTATGACACCAATGGCCACTAGAAAGCATCCTGCTATCTGATTAATTCTATAGCGCCTCTTCAAGAAAATAGCAGATAGAAGAAGCTGCCAGACAAGATAGGTCTGCAAAAAAGTAATAAAGAAATTAAGGCATGTGACTAGATCTGATTAAACAAAGATTGTGATATAACACTGGTAGTGCTCATAACCTGTGACAGTATTGGTATTGAAGCCCCAGAAAGAACAGCTACTCCGACAAAAACAAAACAGATAAAACTGTGAGGAGAAACTTCATATAGTTCATGTCAAGTACACTTACTTTGACGAGCAAACTATCTAACTAACCTCAAAACCATCAGTACAGAAGTAAAAGTGAAGGTTTGGAACTGTCAACCCAAAATTGACTAAAACAACTTTCCTAGCTATTTATGCAGATTGAGTGGCATATGCTATTAGGAAATCTCTAAGAGCATAGAGTTAATTTTGACTAACAGGTAGACAGGTATTGCTTCAGTCATTACTTGGCCACAAAAAATAAGTTGAATCTGGTCTTGAGAAAATTACCTCCAGCTGCCATCCCTGATGCTGCTCCAAAAGCCTCTAAGAGTCCTACGGCAAGAAAAGGTTTCTGTGGTAGAGACAGCATCTCATCGGTGACAATTCCTGCTTGATATCGAAGATACAGGATCGAGAAATAGACGACTACATATCTGCCAAAATTAGAAGATTCAGAGCATGTTATCAGAAACCAAGAAATAGTTCAAACAGAGTTTCACGGAAAAGATCATTTCAACGAATTTGTAAAATGCATGATGTTGAACTATAACATAACAAGATTGGAAAGCAATTCGGTAATTGAACGCAAATTTTTTTTTTTTAACGCAAACAATTCGGTAATTGCTCTGATGTCTTTTTTCTTTGATATCATAGTGCCTTGGTTCCAACAGAATCTAACTGCGGAGTAACAACCTCAAAACCATTAAGGATGTATTGATATTTACTCAACAAAGGTCAGCGATGCAGTTTAGCTATGCAGACAACGCTATACATGTTAAATACCCGTAAGGGGTTAGTCAAGGAATACGATTATTGCAGCATGGTTGATATTGTATATTGTCGGTAATAAAAACAATGCCATCTTGACGCAGGCTATATATATTATACCAGTCATATGAGAAAACTGTAATGTAAGAAATGTCAAATGACATTGCAGAAGTGAGTGTGAATTGTGCTACTGCTACATCTAACAAACATAAGCATATACCCAGATTTCAGTGTATCATGAATTGTAGTATAAGCAATTATCCATTTTATATTTACTGTTGTGCTCTATGCTACCAGACTGATGCATGCTGGTGCTCGCTGGTTTGCTAATGACTGATACATAACAATAAGCACAGTAATAGTTTCTGATGCTATTTGTGTAGCCTATTTACATTCTCTGTTTGCCCCATTTGGCATGATAAGAGGCCAGCTGTATCTGACACCAGGGGAAAAAAACACGGCAGCTTGCAGTGGCAGGACGGCATCCAGAATTAGCAACAACCAAAAAAATCTCGCCCAGTAATTTTATTCCACGAGACACGTGGGACCGCAACCAGAAATGATTCACCATCCACGACAGCGAACGGCTTGACGGAGACGACGACGAATCTCTACTGTTCAAGCTTCGAGGTCCAAGCGACACTGCTCGATCCGATCGAGCGCAGCAGCAGCAGCAGCACAGCGAGTTCGCCGTCTATACGACTGCCGATCAATGCGGGCGCAGCAAACAGAGAGAGAGAGAGAGAGAGGAGAAGGCGCACGGACGCACCCGAACGTGGCGAACTGCGCCAGGAAGAAGGGGTACTGGCGGAGCGGCACGAGCGCGAGTTTGTAGAGGACGCGGTTCCCCGTGCCCATGGCGACGACCGCGGCGGCAGCGATGGCCACCTCCATCCCGGCGCTCCTCCCGACGCCCGCGCTGCTGCTCCCCGCGACCTGCCCCGCCGCGGCGCACCTCGCCGCATCCCTCCTGCCCCTGCTCAGGCTCAGTCCCGTCCACGCGTGCGCTGATGTCCACGGGACCGCCGCGATCCCCCGCGGCCGCGCCACCGCCAGCACCAGCGCCTCCCTCCTCTGCAGCGGCAGCGGCAGTGCTGGGCCCAGCGCCGCTCTGTCGGCAGCACGCGCCGCCGGGGCGCGCAGCAGCAGCGAGCGGTGCCGTGCCGCGGAGGGGCGGCACGTGACGGGGGACGGCGCCATCGTCGGCGGGATCGCGGGGTGGGTGGGAAGAGCCTGGACGGGACGGCCTGCTTGCGCGATGGAGTGGCGCAATCGCTGCTGGTTTTATATATATAGTATGCGCTGGTGGTGGCCGGTGGCGGCGGAACTGTGGAGCGAGGAGGAAGATTCCCCGGAGGCGGAGGCGTTGTGCTTCGCCTCTGCTGCTGCTGCTGCTGCTGCTTGCGTTGCGTACTGTCTCGTTCGAGTGCTCGTTTACCTTTGGTTTTGGTGGGTGGGTGGAGGGGGCGGCGCGGCCACGCGAGCCTATTGGAGGGGAAAAGTTCTTTGTTCTGTTTCAATTTTGGCAGTTTCGATATTTGCGCTCAGGTCCTTGGAAATTTTTGTTTCCACACGTGGCCGTAGTGATTAATCAACATAATACTCACTCTTGTTAAAAAAAAAGCATAATACTCACATGCTTCTAAAATGTGGTGCAAATGGTATAAATATTTTCTGACTATTTCGAGTCCGGATCATTTAGAGGAGTTTAGATCAATCCATATCAGGACATTCAACGTTCCATATTGTATCCATATCCGTATGTAAATAATTAAATCTCATATTTATGATGAAGATATCCATTTATATACTATTCGGCATAGTTGGTACCATCCGTAGTCGAATCGACTCTAACTAAAGTCTTAGGATCTGAAAAGGGTCTTAAACCAAACCCGTACTAGGAAATACAATGATATCTATGACGAAGGATACTCCTAGTGTGCAAAGCGTAAGTAGGACGTTGATCACAATAGAACCCTACCACATATTGATGATGTTTTGAATCATGTTTAGTTGTATTTGTAGATTTGTAGTCACCAATGGCACACTGAAACACATAACTATGATTTTTTTTTGGCAACTACGACCCTTTACGATCACATCGAAGGTCGTGATCTAAGTCTAGTGCATCTAAAGTGATGAAATTCTGTAGTTCTAGAAATTGTTTGGTTTAGCTCCTAGAGGCTCCGCCTCCTCCATACAGATACAAATACAATATAATATCATTGGGACATGAAAAAAAAAAGAACGATCTAAGTTTGGCACAAAATATCGAATAAAAGAAGAGGGGCCATGAATTTAGAGCCTTTCCGGGTCTACTACTGGCATAAGGAGCGAGAGCTCCCCCAAAGCAATGTTTTAACTACTTGGCTAAGGCATTTAGCTATCTAGATCCCAAAACAACAAATAATCGGCTATGGCGAGCTACAATAACAACTAAGAATTAAATTGTACATGAAAAAATTAGCCACATCTTTTTAAACATCTGTAACTTTTGATTTAAAACCTTGCTCTAAACACGCTGTTAGCGGAACCGAAGTTGATCATCTTCACTTTTTCAGTGAGGCGTGACTGCGTGAGGTCGCGTGAAACCTATAAACAGTATCCAGGAACACATCGTTAACGTTTTTGCAGTCCACTCGAAGTTTGGTACTGTCAAGTGGTAGTGGCAGTACCTTTAGCCCTTTGCACAATTATTATTGGCTCGTCACGTTGCATTCCTTGCTGATCACTGGTCCGGTCATCATAGAAAAGGTTACAGATGCCTCTCTCTCTCTTTTTTTTTTTCATGTGATACACCGGGTGCTTCCATTTGGTGCTAGCACTATTTGTTTCACAGAAAATGGGTGGTCGTCTCGTCTCCACTCTCCAGCGTTGACGCCAACACAATGGGGAAATTTGAGCTGCCTCTCGCAATGGATTTCACCCAGTCCACAAGATGAAAAATAATATCCACGAAGACGGCGAGTGACAGCGAAAACTGCCGAGCCCTGGTGGCGACTGGCGAGCACGTTGCAGAGATTTGCCCTGTCCTTTGGTGCAGCAGCAGGAGCACGGGCCAAGCCAGAACATCCAGGGGGGGTCGTTGGGGACGCCGGGACCGGGAGGCGCAGGCCGCTCATCTTTTGGTCGACAGCGAGAGGGCACGAGGCGGCACACACCATCTTCCGTTCCGTGTCCTGCTTGTTCCGTCGGGCCCCGGACAGCGCCAGCAGAATTGCAAAACGAGACACACTTCTACGAGTACTACTTGTAACGCGGTGCGTGCCGTCACCTCTTACGTCTGCCGCGTCGGCGTCGGCGATGGCTGCCAGTGGCGTGGTCGTCGTACGTCGGTCCCCCCAACTGGCCAACGGCCGGGACGGCGAGTGGAGGAGGCCGGGCCGCCGGGCGGGAGCGGACGCAGGCCACGGTCGGCGCTCGGCAGCAGAGGAGAGGGCAACCGCGCCCGCGCGCCGCCGGCGACGTGTTTGTCTGTCTTGACAGGCGTGCCAGCCCGAGCGCCTCGACTCCGCACGGCTCTATCCGCTATTCCACTTCACGTCGCGGTCGCGGGCCCCAGACCGGAACCTATCCGGAAGGAATTTGTCCTGCCTCATCCGTGCTGCCACTCTTGTTTCCTCCATTCCTTGCTTCCTTAACTCATTTTTCAATGGGCTTTCCAAAAAAAAAAAAACTCATTTTTCAATGGAGGGCAAAGCAAGCAAGCACAAACACAGCCATGGCTGCTTGATTGATGGTGATTGCATAGTAAAGGTACTACAGTGTTTCAGAGGTCTGATCGATTCTTTGGCCTGGTTTAGATTGTAAGTTTTCTCAACTTTAATATTGTAGCACTTTTGTTTTTATTTGACAATTAGAGTTCAATTATAGACTAACAAGGTTTAAAAGGTTCGTCTCGTGATTTACAATTAAATTGTGTAATTAGTTATTTTTTATCTATATTTACTGCTCTATGCATGTACCCAAAGATTGATGTGATGAAGAGAGTAAAAAAAATCTGGAATTTTGATGCAATCTAAATAAGGCCTTTCATGGTTTGTTTCGATCAGCTACGGAGTCGTCCTATCCACTCCACACGTGCAAAGTATCTCACTTGTCTTTCCAATCATTGATCACTCTACATGCATGTTGATATCACAAATGTATCTTTCCAATTATTGATCTCTCCACAGTCTTCTGTCTTCTGACGAGTATTTGGCTCATCCGTACGCACTCGGCGGCGGCAACAACCAACCGATACACACAGAGAGATCGAGACAGAGAA
>JAKNSH010131811.1:0-10116 GCA_027790015.1 Cymbopogon flexuosus | reverse complement strand
ACCCTGTCGTCCCCGAGCTCCTCAAGCCCGACGTCATCGCGCCGGGAGTGAACATTCTTGCGGCCTGGCCGGGCGACATACCTGTGGCGTATGGAGATTCCGACGACGGCAGGAGATCCGACTACAACTTCATGTCCGGGACGTCCATGGCGTGCCCACACGTCGCCGGCATCGCGGCGCTGATCAAGAAGAAGCACCCATGCTGGACGCCGGCCATGGTACGGTCGGCGCTGATGACGACCGCCGGGACGGTCGATAACAGTGGCGGAGACATCCTCGACAACGGGGCCACCGCGGGTCGCACCGACGACGTCAGTGTCGCGACGCCGCTGGTGGCCGGGGCCGGACACGTCCAGCCGGACCTCGCGCTGGACCCGGGCCTCGTCTACGACGCCGGCGAGCGCGACTACGTCGAGTTCCTGTGCGCCCTGAACTACTCCGCGGAACAGATGCGGCGGTTCGTTCCGGACTTCGTCAATTGCTCGGGAACGCTCGCCGGCGGCCCCGCCGGACTCAACTACCCGTCATTCGTTGTGGCCTTCGACAACAGCACCAACGTCCGTACACTGACGCGGACGGTGACCAAAGTGTCCGAGGAGGCGGAGACGTACAATGCCGCTGTCGTGGCGCCGGAGCACGTGAAGGTGACCGTCATGCCGACGACCTTGGAGTTCAAGGAGCACATGGAGACGAGGAGCTACACGGTGGAGTTCAGAAATGAAGCCGGAGGGAACCGGGAGGCAGGGGAGTGGGACTACGGGCAGATCAGCTGGGCAAACGAGAAGCATAAAGTCAGGAGCCCGGTGGCGTTCCAGTGGAAGAACTGACGACTTGAAGAGTTATATAGTAGAGTAGTAGTATTGGAGTAGAAACTTGCACAAGAGCTTTCAGTTTCATGCTTAAATAAACGGGAAATAAACTGTCGTATGTTTGCCAAGTTGATGAGCTCTTTTTTTTTTTTTTTTTTGCGAGTAGGAGTGATCAGCAATTCCGCGTACTGGGTTGTGACGCGTAACAAAATCAACGGCCATGATGGACCGTGCAGCCACGTATACATGTGGTCGACCCATTTTTAGTAATCGATTTGTGTTGTAAACGGCATGTAGCTGGCGGACACTGCTTGTAAGCGAGTTACAGTCGTCACCAGAACCATATTATGGAAACGCTGTTCTTATCGGAACAGGGGCAAAACAACAATCCCAGCCGGAGTCAAACTCCTTCCCATCGATGTCGCAGCTCCATGGTCCCCGTGTATAAATTGCGACGCAGGTCGTCGTCTGAAACCCACGAAGCCCTCTGTTCGTCCGCAATTACGCGCCGAGTAACTCGGCAACTCGCCTCTGATCGAAGACATCAGCCTGCCAACATGAAGCTTGTTTTCGCCGTCGTTTGTGCCCTCCTCATCCTGCTTAGCGGTGCGTACATATGTTGATCAACATCAGCTTAATTACGTTGCATTGTTGTCGACGATGTCTCAAACTACTTGATCTGCCCTGTGTTCTGTGAGTTTTAATTATAACATCGGTCGTCTTCTTGTTGCTAGCAGCTGGTAATGCGGAGGGCCGGCGCCATGGCGACAGCGACTCTGACCGGCAGTACAAGCTGTTCGTGTTCGGCGACGACTACGCCGACACCGGAAACTACCCGCTCGCAGACTTGTCCAAGACGACGCGTGCCTGGTATTACCCGTACGGCAGCAACGACAAGGACCACGGCATGACTGCGAGCGGCCGCTTCTCCAACGGCTTGGTCCTACCTGATTTCATCGGTACGTTTTTGCTGGAGCTGTGTCCTGTATATGCAGTTAGCCAAGTGGGGATCATTGTGGATCTCATGGTTTTCTTTTCTTGCATTATAATTGGTCTTTGCATGCAGCGAGGATTCTGGGGCAGGACGAGTCCCCTCCGTCGGAAAGGAATCGGGAGAATGACGGGGTCGACCCGTTCGGCATGAACTTCGCCGTCGGCGGCGCCGGCGTCGTGGAGGGCACGCACGAGGCGCCGAAGCTCGGCACTCAGGTGGACAAGTTCAGGAGGCTGGTGAAGCACGGCGTCATCGACAAAGACCTCACGGACTCCGTCGCGCTCATCGCCTTCTCCGGCAAGCGCGACTACGCGCGCGTCAACGAGATGAGCAGCTCCGAGATCACCGCCATGGCGCAGGACGTGACGGACAAGATCGCCGACGCCGTGGAGCAGCTCATGGACCTGGGCGTGGAGAAGGTGCTGGTGACCACCCTGCCCCCGATCGGCTGCACGCCGTGGCTGTCGAGGTCCAGCGACTACAGCAGCTCCTGCGACGGCCAGAAGGTCGCCAGCGTCCACAACGGGTACCTCGAGGAGAAGGTGTTTCAAGACGCGGCCGTCTTCAACCTCGACCTGAAAACCATGTTCAAACGCCTCACCTCCGGTTCCGGCTCCCTGTCGAAGAAGTTCAAGCACAAGCTGGAGCCGTGCTGCGAGGTGTTCGACCGGAGTGACTACTGCGGCCAGATGGAGAACGGCGTTGCGGCGTACAGCTTGTGCTCCACGCCGGACAAGTACTTCTACTGGGACGACATCAACCCGACGCATGCCGGCTGGAAAGCCGTCGTGAAGGAGCTCGAGGAGTCCATCAAGAACTTCCTATAGATTAATAGATATCTAGATGGCTTAATCAGTCGTTAACATATGGATGCTTGTTAGAAGTGACTATGTTAATCGTTATAGGTTCTCATTTAATTAGTTCCAGTCGAGTCGTCTGTTCTATATATGCATCTTTTTATACATGAAGTGGTTTGACATTGAAATATGTGGATGTCTTTCATGCAACGTTTTCTCTTTACATCAGGGGTGAATTAGCATAGTTTGTGCTTGGTTTGGCCATGACTTACATGCGAGATATGCCGAGACATGGCAAGATAAGTCTTTTCTCTGGTACAATCACAGGTTGTTCCACTTCCGCCCAAGTTCAGCCCTAAGCTTGGCGAAACTATATTATTATTAATTTATTATGCTAACTATAGAGGTAAAATTAAGCAGTGTTAACTAACACAGGTGTAAAGTGATAATTTAAAGCTTCATACAGAGTGTCTATTATACAAGCAACCATAGAGGTAACAGATGGTAAGAATAAACTGAAGGTTAATTTTGAGAGGCAAAAGATAGTGTGTCGCTTGGTAATAGTTTTTGTATGGTATCATGCAAATGTATAAGGGCTTCTCCAGTGGGGCTAGCAAAGCAACTCATCGGCCGACGTGGATGCGAGATGAATCGGTTCAACGACTGGAGGAGTCGACTCATGCGGAGGAGAGAGAAAAGTCGACTCAAGATTTGGCGTCGACTCCTCCCAAATAAAGAATGATTTCCGCTCGTGTTGTCTGGCAAACGCACGTCCACGATTGGGTAGAGGCGATGGCTGTTTGCATGCAATTGAGTAGATGAATGACGGAGGATGTTTGCATGCGGTTTTTCTATTCTTTTGTGGGCCCCATGATGTTTGTTTGGTCTGAGTCGACTCTTCAATTTGCTTGACGTGGCGTTCTCTCTCCTCACTGAGTCAATTCACCACTGCGGTTGCCCTAAGGGCTTCTCCGGTGGACGTAGAAAAGCGACTCACGGTCCTTGCTGGCATATGGATGAGTCGCTTTTATCACTGGAGCACATCGACTTGTTGAGGAGAAAAAGATGATTCGACTCAACATCTTGCATCGATTCATCCCGGTTAAAAAAATAGAGTCGGGCAGGCCGTGCAATCCTTCCTCGTCTGGCACTATGCTGAGCCTCGTCTGGCACTATGAATCTATGATGGCACTATGCTGGTTGGGGAAATGCTGCTTTAGGCAAAGAGAAAGGAGACACGGGAGGAGTTGAGTACGGGCCCACGCCACTGGAGAAGTTTTGGGTCGATTCTTTTTTTTAATAATGGATAACCAATATCCGGCCTCTACACCCAGAGGTGTACACAACCATTATTACAACGAGTTCACCGAAAAAAGAGAAAGCCAAAGTCTTTACACATAGACCAATATGCTAAAGTAAGTGATTGGTTTTTCTCCGACGTGTTCTTCTCTCTCTTCAACGATTCTTTTGTTTATTCGGTGAACCGACTCAACTACTGGTGATGCCCTAAGCATGCATGCGAACTACTAGACCGTAGAACTTCATGGAGAAAGGGGTGGCAGGAGTCCAGTTTGACCTCCATGACGCTCCCTTTTCGCTTTGAACAAATCAGCCACGTGGTATAATATTTTTTTCACAATAAATCAACATCATCCGGCTTGTCAGCCACAGAAACAACCAGCCGAGTAATTGTAAGCAGTGATTGTTATGCTAGACCGTATAAAATGTAACAGATGAGCCACTTTCGGGACACGTCATGGAATACATTGTTCCAATTCTCGACACGGCACGACGTTTATGCTGAAAAAACTTTAGACCGTGCCGAAGTCTGAGCTCTAGTCTCTACTCATAGCCAATTGGAGAGTGTTATCTCCAACACTCCAACTCGGCAACTCCTACGTTTAGAGCGAGTGCAGCAAAACATAGGGATTAGAACGTGCCGTTCTGTCGCGGATTCTCGAATTCAATAGGCTTGCCCGGATGGGACGAATCTTGCATTGAGAGTGGCAAGGCGCTGAAACCAAGTAACCGAGGAGCCTCTGCAAGGCGGCACTTGAAATCTCAAGGAGCACCCAACTGTTTTTACCAAACCTGCAACATGAAGCAAACCGTGTCGTTTTCGCCGGCGCCGGTGACCTTTATGGCAGGCAGGCAGGCAGGCAGGCAGGCAGGCCTCTTGCAGCAGCATGAGTTTCTGATCAGAATCAGAAGCCTTCCTGCAGCCTCTGCAGATCGATTGCGACTGAGACCGATGATTGCGACCGCGATAAGGCACCGAATTTCACATGCCTGCTTCTGGCTCGCCAGATAAAGTTTTCCCTGAAAGGCTGAGTCCCTCTTTGTGGCCTCTAGAAACAGGTGGCCCTGTACCAAAATACGCAGAGATGGGCTCTCTCTTGCATGAGAACTGACGACAACCAGTTTCGATCACTTCATTGATTGAAAGCACGTACTGCCGCAGTTCCACTCACTCACATGCTGCAAGCACATGTCCACGTAACTTGCCCGATTTTGCAAACATAATCTTGAATTACACATTACAAACCGAGCTTATCGCCGTTGGCGCCTACAAATTGAGACCCCCATGGTGATACCAGGACAGTCCCACACTGCCACTCCCCCACTCACTCCTACTGCTGCTGCTGCTGCTTCACGCTGTGCAGCTCAACGGCCGGCCATGTCGTCGTCGCCACGCCATCCTTGCTTCGGCGCCCTCACGGAGCGCCTCGGCTACGTGCAGTGCAAATTCTGCGCCACCATCCTGCTGGTAACAAAAACGACCTGTCCCTCCCCTCCCCCTGCTGCATGCATATGCTTGCTCTGAAACTGCCAATGCCCACACGGTCTCACGTTCGGCCTGCGTGCATGACTGCCTGCCTGCCTACACATGCAGGTGAGCGTGCCGTGCGGCGGCGGCCTGCAGCTGCTGAAGACGGTGGCCGTGCAGTGCGGCAGCTGCTGCGGCATCCTCTCCGTCGAGCTGCCTCCCCCAGCGCCGGCGTCCGTCGAGCTGCCTCCCCCAGCGCCGGCGTCCGTCGAGCTGCCCCTGCAGGTTTCCTACCGTGTGTCTCTTTCCTTTCCTTTGAATTAACGCGCGCATTGGCCAAACGACGTGTCCGTCCGATGGAACAGGGCGCCCGCGTTGATCCGCCGCCCAGGGACTCCGACGAGAGCAGCGGAGAGGACAGGGAGACGGAGGCTACCGTCGCCGAGAACCATGCCTTCCCTGCGGTGAACAAACGTAGGTGATCATGCGCATGCGCAGTTTTAACAGTCGATTCCTATATATACAGTGGCCCTTCTCGTTGATACTTGATAACTAAGCATGCTTTTGAAACATTTCGCAGCTCCCGTTAGAAAGCATCGGACGCCGTCGGCCTACAATTGCTTCATCAAGTAAGCCACTCGTGTCTGAACTCGTGTCTGATGCTACTCCACTCTGTTATGGCGATTGCAGCATTTGCCACCAATTGCAGAGCCACAAGAGCAACCAATCTGCTATTGTGTAACAAAAAGTAAAATAGTTTACGAGGCATACATATCGTGTACACATATAAGCTTCCACTATGCTCATACAGTCAAAATGCATAAGAAATGACTATTTTTTCACTGGAATTGTCAGCGTTGTTCTTGGTCATATTTGCTACTCTAGTAGTGGTAGAGGCGATGAGATCTTTAAGATGCGCTCAATCTGTTTCTCAGGGAGGAGATACAGAGGATTAAGGCGAGACATCCCAGGATCACCCACAAGGAGGCCTTCAGCGCTGCTTCTAAAAATGTAAGCGTTTTTCAGCGAACTGCAAGCTCCAAACTGCTCCGAACTGCCTCAACTAGTTTCTAGATTATTAGTTTCAAAAAAAAAAAAGTTTCTAGATTATTTGTTCATCAAACCATTATCTGCCAAATCTTCATATTGTTAGCAAGCTATGATATGTGTTGCTTCAATGCAGTGGGCCCACCTACCTAGGATACAGAAGAAGGGAGTGTGATGGATCTGCTGTTGCACACAGTTTCCAGATTTGCAAGCTGCAAAGAGGGGAAACATATTAATTGCAACCTGAATAAGGCAATGGTGTAGGCAGATCCAGGTAAAACAAAGATGATCCACGTTGTAGCTTCAGATGAGTTAAATCCATCGACTTCAATGTTGTACATACTAAACCTAAAACCTTAGGCACGTGGTGCCTGAACTTACAGTCATGCGATAAATACAGCATGGTTTGCAGGTCTTATCAGTTGCAGTACTGACAGAACTAGGATAGTGCCAAACCTGATTAATACAGTAACATCACTACTGCTTGATAACAGTCAAAAATGGTTCTGGAATTAGCTGATATATAAATAAAACTTTGCCCAACCAGATCTTGCGGTGAAGTGATTTGATTAGCAATTTAGCATACACAATTCTGTTGCTTTTCTCTTCAGCACAAACAGAGGGGAAAAAAAACAGGCAGGACTGATTGGTGATATTACACAAACATTTCAAGCTCTATTTGTAATTCAATCTAGTCTATGAAGGCATCACTCTTTCGATGCTGGCATCAATCGGAGCCTTTCCTCGGAAGCTTTACCCGAACCATTCTCTTCTGATAAAAGTGCCTGCAGGTCACTCCCATTTGCCAGGCTGTTGAACTCCACTGATTTTGAGGGCAGTGCAGGGTAACGCCGCTGGCAAAGTGTCATGAGCCTCTTGATTGATTGCAGGTACTTGCGAGTTGTCTCATCATTCATGATGTGGGCAACACTGTTTGTGTAAATCTTTTCTCGGGCAGAACGCTCGTGGATACCAACCATAGTGACTCCAATGGGCCATGGTGCATTCCCAATTGCCAGCTTGATGTATTGGTCCATTGCTGCTAAATAATCTCGCTTCATGCAACACTCGACAATAACAAGCAATGCTTGACGGATGTCATCAGGAAGAACCTATATGGATCCAAATCGCATCAGAATCAGTTAAGCACCAATAAACTTGATGAAAGGCGGTAATGACATTAGTAGTAAATGACATAAACATAGTCAATATTCAGATGAGCATCAACATTTTGCTCAAGCAGAGAGTGGGATGATATTCCCAAGAAGCTCAAACTATGGTCCATCATGAGGCAATAGTCATATCAAATCTGAATCTCAGCGAGGAACCAGAATTAAGTTGATTGTTCAACTGAACTGCAATCCTACACACTAGGTAATTCCATTTAAAAACAAATTTGGGGCCATAGTATGCCAGAATTAGGATCTGCACTAGTACAGAACAAATGCAAAACAACAAACGCCAAAATTCAAGAAAATATTGTTTTCTGTGAAGGTAGGACAGGAAACTCGCAGTCTCACACAATACAGTCAATCCCGAAGTGTTCAAAGAATTTGTTTTCATACACTATATTTGACAACAAAATGATAACCCAAATATTTGGGGCTCTTTAATTGTCTGTCTCAATGTATTCCTTTCATGCATGAGAGGTATACAGAACATGAATATAACATGCTGACTGAAAGTAGACAAGTAGTGTTTATTTTACTTAGCAGACAACTTAATATCATATGTACAGTGAAATGTTTTTCAATAACCATGATATTCAGTATAAAACTAACGGCAACGAAGTGAGGGAATGGCCAAACAGAAAGTCAGAAACTGCTCAAACGGATTGAAACACGTTACATGTTTATCATAAATGTTTGCCATGGTGCAGATAATTCAGTCATACAAAAAAGGTAGATTGTTCGATGCCACACTACTAGCCTAATAATTACAGAAACATGGTGTTCTAGCCTATACAACCTATCAGAATATACCAATACCATTACTAGTTCCACGTGATAACCTTCAAATACTCACGAAATACTAGTGCAATAGATTGAGTTCGAACGGTTGTTGAAATCATGCAATACAAACACGTCCTATATGACACCATCTTGTCAAAAACTGCAGTTAAATGAATTGAATGCAGAAATACAAGCTCTAACGAAAACAAGTAACCATTACATACATTCAACAAGTTGAGGTAATTTGCTCAACAAATTATGGTAATGTTTCAGGGTCACCATCTTAGTTCCCTTCAACATTTCAAAGCTAGGTTACTATTCAAATCTGAACCCCGCCACGTGTTACCAAAACAAGCATGCCATTTTCATTTTTGAAAAGCACAGCAAACAAACTGATTTAAGGAACAGTTTTCAAAACAACTGAAAGCTATGCCAAGGGTTAACCATTACCATGCATTCTTTGTAATCCACCTACAAGCTCTAAAATTGCATAACTTAGTCATCACATAAGCTAGTTGTTCATAAACCTGAATTTTTTGGGTACACATTACTGCAACTAGCTAAATTTGCACACTACCTACTCAGTATACCAATTACAATTTTACATAATTGTGTCAGTTTGGAGTGTGATCAAATAAATAGCACAATTGAAACAACCAACATATGGAAATGGTCATAAGAATTCATACCTTCTTCCTGCAGAACTCAAACAGGGGGCTGAGATACCGCGCGCACTGCTTGAATGTTGCAACCATGGACTTCCCCTTTGCTGTCCGCTTCTCCAGCTCAGTCATCTCATCCAGCTCCTGGTTCCACTCATTAAGCAGCTTCTTAAAGAACACCAAAATCTTGTCTTCATTGCAAAGCTCCTCAAACTTGGTCCTCATCCTCTTGGAGTCCTTGTCTGCATCAGCATCATCGCCACTCCCCTTGCCATCCCCATCATCTGCACTGTCTCCAGCAGCACCCCCGTCACCGCCATCACCCCCGCCTACACGCTTGCCCTTGCCCTTGGCGTAGGTGTCCCTCCCGGCCTTCTGCCGCTTGCGCATCTCGATCATGTCGCGGAGGAAGTCGTTGGTCTGCCCCTCGGTCATGTCGATGTCGTCAATGTCGTCGATGACGCCGGACTTGAGCACGAGCTTGAAACGCGCGAGGCGGGCGTCGTCGTCCTCCCCGAACAGCGTGACGGGCTCGCGCAGCACGCGGAGGCGCCGCACCACCTCGTGCCGCGGGAGGTCGAGCTCGTCGATGCGACGCTCCTCGGAGAGCAGCGCCTCCTCCTGCGTAGTCTTCTTCGGCGCGAGGGCGGGCGGGACGGAGGGCGCCGACGAGGCGGAACTAGGGTTAGGGTTCGCCGCCGCCGCCGCCTGAGCTGCGGCGTCGGGGTTGCTGGGGTCGGAACCGGTGGCGGAATCCGCGGAGGGCGCCGACGCGCTGGCCTTGGCGACGAGCTGGTGGTGCTCGTCGCGCCTCTTCTGGAGCTGCTTCTGCTCCAGCTCCGACCGCCGCACGAAGCTCTTGCCCCCGAAGTCGGCCGTCGCCGCCTTCCGCTTCTTCTCCAGTTCCCGCTTCAGTAGATCCATTACGCCCGCCGCCCGCCGCCAGGTCCGGCGCGGCTTCGATTCTCCGAGAGGCGGTGCGGCGTGCCGGTGCCGCGGATACCAACCGTGTCCCAAATAGAAGACGACTCCGACTTGGCTCCTCTAGAGGACTACTACTATTTTTTTTTAAAAAAAAAGAAAAAAAT
>JAKNSH010131807.1:0-13656 GCA_027790015.1 Cymbopogon flexuosus | reverse complement strand
GGTGAAACAAAGACCGTTTGGAAGTGATTTAGGCGATTCTCGTCCGAAACCGAAACGTTTCTCCTATCCAACCGCACCCAGGCCAGGATGCACGCTTCTGATGGTTAAGAGCCAAACGGCGATGTGTCACCAAACATGCTTTGTAAATCATTCATGTGACCATAATTAGATGAGCCACCGTGCACCACAAAACAAACGAGGTCCTTGTCACACCAGAAACCAAAGCTTAATTGCAATTGTCTACCGAACAAAATCTATTACGAACAAGGATCCAAATATCCAGCACAGAACAACGACCAAGTCTTCACCAAATCGCATGCGCAGGCTCAGGAAACCAGATTGGGCAAGTCCCAATCCTTTTGACCTCACAGGTCACAAGCAAGAACATGAATGAGTTTACTTTTAACTGCAAGAGTAGATGGGTCTCATTCTAAGATTAAAACTACCACTTACTATATCATCATCCTAAAGAAATTTTGGATATGAGATTATGCCATACATATTGCTTGCATAAGCTTTGTTACAAAAAAAATTAGCCAAACATGAGCAATCCATATTGGTTGCCAACCAAACGCCGCATGTCCCATATACACCAGCAAAATATCCAGGCAGGAGCACGCTAGGAGGGAGCAAAAAGAAAGAATTTTTGAGCTAAAGGTGTTTGAGAGAGAGATGAGAGCTAACAGAATGTGAAGTGAAGGTATTGCTTGCTGCTTCCTTCCTCCTTTGGTCGCCCGCCGCCGCCGCCGCCGCCGCCGCCTCCCCAGATCTCTCCCACACCAGCTGTATCTACACATCCGCGGCGGCGCAACGGTGGTTGAGTTCCTGCGTCACGGGTCGCGGACGCGGGGACTGGTGGCCGGCATGGGCACGCCGGGCGACGGCGGCGTCCGCGGCGAGGGCTGGCAGCCGAATCCGAGCGGCGACGTGGGCACGTGGATCGGCGAGGGCATCCCGCGGAGGCGGCGCATGTAGGCGGAGATGGGCGACTCCGCGGTCATGCAAACGGCCGGGAGCGGCGGGAGCGGGGAGAGCGCCGGCGGTGCCGGCGGCAGGATGGGCGGCGGGCGTGGCGGGGCCAGCGGCGGCGGGCGGATGCGGTGGAGGCGGGATGGTATCGCCGTCGGCGGGTGAGGCGCCATGATGTGAGCCGGCGGCGGAGGAGGCGGCGGCGCCATGACGGGAGGCGGGGGTGGTGGCGCCATGAGGGTGGCGCGGGCGGGTGCGGCCGCTGGCTGCTGGGGCGGCAGGAGGTGGGACGGCGAGCCGGTGAGCTTCTGCACGACGTCGCGGAAGTCGGACTTGTCGATGTTGTACACCGGCGGCTGGGGTGGCGGGTGGTCGGCGAGGACGGAGGGCGGCGCCTGCGGCGGCAGGAGCGGAGGAGGGGGTGGGCGCGGAGCCGGCGGCGGCGGGGACGGCGCTCTCATGGCGGAAGCGGGAGCGGGAGCGGGAGCCGGAGCTGGAGAGGCGGATGCGGAGGACGACTGCTTGGAGATCTTGTAGGACGCCTTGTTGAGGGACTTGAGCGAGGAGGAGGCCGAGGAAGGAGGCGGCGGCTGTGGGAGGTTGGACGACTTGTCCATGACCATGGCGGAAGAGGGGGAGAGTGTTGGGGAGATTGGGATTTGGGGAGTGAGGGGAAGAGAGAGAGGTTGCTTTGGATAGGCGGGCGGGCGGGCGACAGGCTCTCCTCTTCTGGGGCAAACCGAAGCGGAAGAGGCGGCAGTGGGCGGCAGTGCGGTGGTAGCAGTGTCCGGGCTAGCCCGACTGGATGGCGTGCCTGCCTCTGCATGCTCGGCGCTTCAGCCGCTCACTCAGGCTCAGGCAGCGCAGGCAGGCTCCCAGCGAGTCGGTTCGGCCGAGCATTTCGCATGTGGACTGCAGTTTCGCGAGCTTTCTCGTACGTGTTTTTTTCTTCACTTCTTTCGTGACATTAGAAGATCCTTTTGCCAGGATTTCGTAGCAGTAGACCACATCGGCACCAAAATTTGTGTCGTGCATCGGTGCTCACAGGCCATTTTTTCCTGGAGGAAACGGAAGCAGTGGCCCCCGGAACAGGAAGCAATCACTGCCGCAACAAGAAACCGTACGGCACCAGCACCACACACAATCGCTTGGGGCCTGGACCACACACACACTCAACACACCATCAAAGTAAGATACTGCCGCTAGAAAGCAGTCGAAGGAGAAGGAGCAGCAAAGCCAAGTAGTAGAGTAGAGTAATCTACTACTCCTGGCTAGTAAGCTCCTAATCTGCTGCTGCTCCTCCTCCGATTAGACAAACGCAAGGTGCTGAGCCATGGGCCATGGCACGGAGGTGAAAGGATGTGCTCGATCAGGAAGGTGGAAGGGGACGCGAGGCGTAAAGACAAGTCCCGAGAGATTACGAGGGGCCATGTGGAGCCGTAATCGCGCTGTTTTGTTTAGTGCTCCAATCGCTTTCGAGCTTTCAATAAATTACGATACGACAGCACGCACGGGAAGCTGCTTTGACCCAAAGGGTGTCTTTGACCGGGGCAGGGGCATAATCGTCCCTTTAGAAAATTGGCCCAGCTAAGCTGGAGCTCGTACTACTGTGGTCTACTGGAGCCGTAGCACGCAAAGGATATGAGATCTCTCATCACGTTCTCGCTGTTTCCTTATTCCCCTCAATGCAGAGCAGGGCCTTGTTTAGTTTGTCCAAACTTTGGACACCCAAAGTTTGGAGCGCCACTGTAGCGCACTGTAGCGTTTCGTTTGTATTTGGTAAAAATTGTCCAAACTTTGACTAATTAGGCTTAAAATGTTCGTCTCGTTAAGTACAACAAAACTATGCAATTAGTTTTTGATTTCATCTATATTTAGTACTCCATGCATTTGCCGACATTTTGATGTGATGGGGAATCTTCTTTTTGCATAGTGAATTTGGGGGAAAATTTTGAGAACTAAACAAGGCCCAGGTGAAAAAATGGGAACGAATGAAGAAGACCTAGGAGTATTGGGTTTCAGAAAGCTTATTAGTGCAGATAAGCGGCATCGTTTCTGAATTTGCTCTTGTGATTTTATACCGTTTTGGTATATAGTACTAGCATAATATCCTTATCCTTAACTTATTGTTAAGGATGTGTTTTGGGTTACACAGTACAGTGTCTTCCGTGCATGAAGAAATCCCAACATAAACCATTGGATCATTTCTTTTTCCTAAAAAAACCGTTCTTCATTCCAATCATGAAAGAAATCTAAAGTTACCTCGATCATTTTAAAGGATAATATAAAGTAATTGATCCACCCTATCATTACAATGTACTGGTGCATTCCAAATTGTAAGTCGTTCTGGCTTCCAGATTGATAACATTTACTATGTATTTAGACATGCTATATAATTAGGTACATAGCAAAAACTATGTATATAAAAAAGACAGAACGACTTATAAATTGGAATGGAGGAAGTATAATCTTAGTAACCCCTTAAAATTAACATTCAAATTATTCTCTCCTGCACTACCCAACCATACCAGATCATAGGTGACCACTATGTACCATGGCCAGGTTAAGACTAAACTATGTACAGTGGCAAAAGATGATCCATCGAGTAGGTCCAATCATCTTGTGCACGTTCCGGTACGTATTTCTTGCTTGTTCTAAATTTAAACCCATCCAATTCAACTTCTTTGACATCATCATCTTAAAACCTATCCAATGATGTCAATCCTGTGCTTAGGAGAATGTACCATATATTTGTGGATCCAAAAGCTCTAAACTTAACTATCATCATGATACTAGTTTTGAATCTTTTAATAGTATGACAAAAAAGTAAATAACTAGACACTACATCAAGTGTCTCTCCTAACACCAAGTTTGCACTTGAATCCTATATTGTCCTCAATCTCCGTGAATTTCCATGCGTCCATACATGAAAACCAACTTAAAAGAGACAAGTATCGCCTGCAAGAGGCATATTAGTACGGTCACTTAATTTTGATGAATATTTTTGCTACATGTTTAATTAAATTTACAACATTTTTATTGTGACTAATAAATATATATAGATCATTCATTTTTGGATGGATTGGAACTTACAGAAAGTTTTAAAAGCGGTCTGGTGGCTGTTAGTGTTGGGCGTGACGAACCATGATCTAGTCCCTTTGTGATGGAAAGATTGCAATGTGTGTGCAATTGCTTTATCAAAGAAAAAGGAGACGACTCATAAAAAAGAGGGCAGACAAGAATACGCAGAACGCTTCATAAACATTTTGTTTCAGCGAGAAAAAATAGCATTGACAGTGCAAATAGGTCCTAGTAGGTGCTGTGAAAGCACTGCAAACACTTTTTTTATCTAAAGAAATGTCAAGAAACTGGTAGGAAAAATAAAGAAGGAAAGAAGAAGGAAAGTCCTTTAAACCCTTCAGCTCTAACAATCATCTGATTTCTCCCCTTAAAGGCTTGTTCGGCACAAGGGGATTGAGGGGGATTTGGAGTGGATTTATTCCACATCTATTCTGGTGTGGAATTATTCCCCCTCAATCCCCTCAAATCCCTCCCTCTAGGAGGATTAAACGAACAAGCCTTAAGAGACAATCCCTTTTTGGAATCTTCCCAAGGCTTTGTCTGACGTGAAGGTGAAGCCATGTCGGCCATCCTGTGGTATAGTGTCACATCACCTGTGAGAAGGTAAATCCACTACGCTACTAGTTTAGGTTAAACATACTTCATAAAAATAAATTGTGATTTTTTACATAACTATCCAAATATTTTCTCTTGAAAATAACATGCAATTAAAAATCAATCTGATTTTTGTTTAAAAATGTTTCAGCCCGGAAAAATATGAAATTAATTTTAGAATCATGTTTTATATAATGTTATCTAGCTTGAAATCATTTGAGTCTTGGATGGTTTCTTTTTTGTGTTTATTTGCTAGCAAATACTCATGTAATTTGTTTCTTTAATCGTTGGCAGGAT
Source organism: Cymbopogon flexuosus (assembly GCA_027790015.1). Lineage (NCBI taxonomy): Eukaryota > Viridiplantae > Streptophyta > Magnoliopsida > Poales > Poaceae > Cymbopogon > Cymbopogon flexuosus. The sequence goes on along the minus strand of JAKNSH010131807.1, from coordinate 8,715 downwards.
TTCTGCCAGGCAATGTATTAGTATGTAAACGAGAAAACTTATAATTTGTTATAATTAATCTATGTTGATGACCTATACTAGACAGAAGTTCAAGTGATCTCCATATGAATAATCTATAGTGCTACATGATTGGTGTAGACGCGAACATGCCCCCACCATGCACGCTCTTGCTCTATGCCCCTCTCATCTATGGCACCACTAAAGAGGAGGAGCGCCCCGTACCGACCTCCTCCGCCGCTGCTAGGTCCCCTAACCGCCCTCAAGGCATCATCGCCATCTGGTCTGCCTTCCTCCCTCAAACCTTCCCTTCTAAGCTCGCCAGAGGAGATGAGAGGGAGAACTCGTCGGAACACAAAGTCACAGATTTTAGGAGGATGCCTACCTCGCCTGGGTCATCGCCGGAGCAGAGAGAGGCTGGAACTGGATAGGGAGAAAGAAGGCACCGAATCGGTCATGAGGTGGAAGGCGAGGTTTCCACCACTGAAACCCGTCGTCGCAACCAAAGAGGATATAGGAAGGAGCCGCATAGGGAGAAACAAGACGCCACGCAATGGAAGAGTAACGTGTGCATGTGGGGAGAGACAGGTGTGCGCCGTGGGGAGGCCACATGCACGTGGAATGAAGAAGGCTCCGCACGTAGGGAGAGACACGTGCATGAAGTGGGGAGGCGTGTGCGCGTGAGGAGGAAGAAGACGCCACACGTGGAGAGAAACACATGTGTGCGTGCAGAGAGACGTATGTGTGCGTGGAAAAGTTGTGTGCGTGCGATACGTGTACATGCCCTGTTTTTTTGGCATAGAAACATCATCCCAACAACACGATTATTACCTTTTAGCTAAGGCATAATCAACTAGAAAAGTATCATTGCTCATCGACACGCAGTGACATAGGCGATTTCATGCACATTGAGCGGCGTTGTCACTATACATACATTGATTGTTTTTTTGGCTGGCTGCCAGGATGTAGAGTACTGTACTTTTTATTATCCAGCACTTGCCACCTAAGATCAGGGCAAGGAGCAATGCTGTATACTGAACAGAGGAACGCAATCCCGTGTGTGCGCGCCATGTTATACCCTGTATCCCCCGGCGCCGCACTGACACATATGGTGCGACACCAACGCCATTTTCACCCATGCGGACCTGCTCTCCCGCAGCTTTCTTCAGTTTTTGGCATAGGCTGGGCACTCACACTCATATACAGGAAAAGAAAACGCCAGAAAATACCGCCGTGGGCTTCTCGCAGGAGCAGGGGGACGCGCCGCCGCCTGAGCGTGTGGCCGTGTCCGTCTGCCTGAGCCGCCGTTCTCGCCTTCATGGACGCTAACCGCACGTCTTTTGCGGCTGCAGATACCAAAGCGATTCGGAGGTGCCGAGTTGCCAACGTGCGGCCGTGGTCTTGGCGTTCTGGATGGATCGGGCCGGGGTGCACCAACTGGCAGAACGGGCCGTAGGACTTGCTGGCACTCTTGCAAAACCAGAATCTCTTTCGTGCAAAACCAGAATCTCTTTCGTACTCGTACTAGTTCATCGGTCAGCAAGGGAAACTGTCAGCAGGTGATAGGAATAAAGGCCACAAAACGGATCGATTCATATCCTCTGCAGCTCATCATGTGCATTCAAGCTTTCAAAGTACTAGCTGACTTGCAGAGGATATGTTGTGTCCAAAGCCAAAAAAAGGTAAACAAAAAGAACAGTATGCATTCAGATTCCAGATTCCACATTTGTAACATCTCCGACGTGTGTACATAAATAATCACATTTTGCAAGGGTGTGGATAACGTCAGGTAGAGTATAGACGTACAGTTTCATCCGAAGCTTAACAGTTAATAAACAGAACTAAAAGAAGATAATTAATATCTATGGATCCTCCGGCTATATAGATATGTCATGTAATAACTTAGTCCTATGTATACGGCTATACCTATACCCCACCTATCAAACATCGAAAATAACAGCTTAGAATTTTCCTTTGACATAACACAAAACTACTGCATCATATCGCTCCCTTTCCTTCACCAAATCACCATAGATTATGTATTACCTACAAGACCTCCTACGCAATATCTAAGCATTCTGTAATATAAACATGTGATATGCACTGAGAACCACCGCAGCAAAACTGTTTCCAACATCACCAAGTCACATCTTTGATCCTCTGGAGATCAAGATGTCTCCGTACGGTTCCAGCTGAGTAACCTTGATGTAATCACAAGTTGCCAAAACTGCAGAACGAACATTCCAGTATTCCACATTAACTAATAATAAGGTCCATTCTGCATTACAATTAAACTGAGTGCTATCATAAACATCCGATTCACCATTATTCCTTAATATGTCAAATATTTTAAGCAAATTCCGTGTTCCTAGTTATGCGGCTTGGATTGTGTGAAACTTCTCTTATTTAACCACACAGGTAAGTGAACCAGACAAAAGTTATGTGTTGCTGGCAATTTTTCAACAATAAGGCTCTAACTCCAGCACAAGCTGACAACCTCATCCAGCAAAACATCACCAACTACAAAACTGTGCACAACCAAGATCTGTAAACTACTATGTCCGTTGTAAAGGATTTCGGCCAGGAGCGCTCTTGGCTTCACTGGCCTGGTGTTTTTATCTTCTTTCTTTTGTTTCGGTTTTGATTTTTCTTGTCTGGTCTTATGCTCAGACTGTAAATCAGACCTTTTTTTTTTTTCAAAATTCTACAATGTAAAGGCAGAGTAACAGCTATCTTACACAATAAAGAAATAATAATAATAATTTGCTACACCATACTGAGAAAATGTTTACACAGCCACTAAAATTATAAATCTGAGGAAAGTGTGCCAAATTTCCTAGCAATGAAGGAAAGCAGACTTGAATGGTGTTTAAGTGTAACCCACTACTGTTTATTTTCCACTATTTACTTTAGCAACAGTACTGTTTATTTTCCACTCAAAGCGCCATAGAGAAATACTCCCTCCCTTTCGAATTATAGGACAACAAAAGTTATGTGCCTAGAAAAGCAAAAAAAATGACCTATAATTTGGGACGGAGGAAATATATACCGGTTGTTTGATAGAATAGTCGTGCTGCCCTGGCTTTGGTCATCCCATGAGCTAGATGACTTAAGGATTCAGATTGCGGGGCACCTGGGCTATCGAAATGAAGTTTGAGGTGCCTGCATGAAGATAACTCTAGCATCAGAAAATGTATCTCCATCCGCTGTGCCACATTTCAACAAACTTAAGCTAGCCAGGCACTATGAGCAAACAAGTTCAGAGTACTTACGACATGATTGTTTCTGTGACCTTGTCCATTGGATTGGAGCGCCTCTCATACGGGGTTTGAGTTGGTTCGGTTTCTTCCAGTAGGTCTGAAACGAATGTCGCCTGTTAAATTCTACGTTGGTTGAAACAGTTTGAAATGGTCCAGAAAACAGTTTCACATGTTTATATATATATAACAGAGTGAATATAGGACAGAAATGGAACCGACCAGGAGCTGGAGCAAAACTAGTAAGTTCTATACAGTTTCACATGTTTATATATAGCAGAGCAAAGGTCAGAAATGCAACCAACCGGGAGTTGGCGCATGATCTGAAAGCCTTCTCATCTTGAACTCCATCACTTCCTGCTCCAGTGGAAAATCTTCATTAACAGTATCAAGATTCCCCAAGCTTCTTGCAGATGAATGCCCCCTCTTGGACCTGGGTTCAATAACCATGACATGGTCACTATAAGAAACTAACAAAGACATTGAAGGACAGTGGGGAGCTAGACATTTTTTTTTATTTGCCTGACACTTCATAAAAGAGAGTAATAGATTACACACTTTAGTTTCTGCACTTATGAGCATATACATCTTTAGATGGGCAAGTTCTTTCAGTACCAAAATATCTTTAGATGGGCAAGTTCTTTCAGTACCAAAATATCACGAAGTCATAGTTCAGAATACTAATATAGGTGACATGCTACTATTACTATAAGTCAACAGTCACCTTCCACTTCCTGTTGTCAATTGTACTTCTGGATCCAATGGTATAAACGTCCGTCCTGAGCCACCAGAGCTTGAAGCAGACCTGCGACTTAACCCTGCTAGAGATTTATGTCATTGACTGTCTATATAAGCACAGACAAAAATTAAACTTATTCACTTGTCAACTTACCAGGACTTCCAGGAGTAACACTATGGTCACTGTGCAGAGTATCGTAAGCTCTGTCATACTCTGCACTCATGTTTGCTCTGAGTTTTTCAATGCCATCTGTAAAGTCCATCGGCAGACCACCTGTTTCCATCTCATACTCTCCCCCAGCCTGAAAATTGAACAACTCATCAGGGACAAATCTAATGATAATTATGATCAGCTCACTAGGGAAGGGTGTTATTCTTGTCAGAAAATAAAAGAATCTAGAATAACCTGAGGTGGAAATTCATGAGGTGGTGAGGATTTCGGCTGTTGTTCTTGTGATGATGATCGCTGCCCTCCTTTAAGAAAGTAAGGAACAGTTATGGTTTTTGAATTGGCCTTTAGCATTTTAAAATAATATGGTTTCTTCAAGTCCAGAAAGGTGACACAATATTGCAAATTATGAAGTGACCTGAAGAAGCTTCTGTGGACTTGAATTCAGCGCAGTCCTTCCAGAGCTGCATAAGTGGCTTAGGATAATATAATTCTGATGGTGAGTTGTCATGAGATATTAGAGCAACTGTGGGGATGCCCATGAGATCACTTATCTTGGTTGATCGAATAAAATTAAAATTCTGCAAGCATAATTCAGATAAATCTTCTTTATTAGAGTGCATCAGTACAAAAATCTCCAGGAAAATAGGTTAGTCGAACCAAACATACACTGTTAACTTTACGCCTTTTTGAGACAAGGCTTGATGCATCCTTCAGCCATGTCTGATATATGTTTCCTGGGATCATCATCTGGTTATTGTCCATAATTACTTGTGGGAGTTCCCTACGTGCTTTCCGCTTTGATGCTTTAGGTGGTTGTTGCTGCTGCTCAAGTAAACAAGAACAAACTAAACAAGTAATCCCTTTCATACTATTTTCTCATGTAATAAGGCTTGATAAATCATGTTTACCTTCATCTTCTGCTCCTCTTGCTCCTCTGGCCCCCCTGCAAGAGAACTTTCAGTAATTGCAGCAAGATGGTTCAAATATAGTATAAATGCAACAACATATGTACTTAAATTTGCAGCAAGATGCTTCAAATATGGTATAAATGCAACGACACATGCACTTAAATTATGTCCAGCAGTCAACTTCTAATATATCAGGTAACTAGACAACCAACAAAAAAACCAAGGGGGAAACAAACTACAAGTTCTTTTTGTCAAGTACAAAAGGTTGAAATACGACGTAAGTTGAGAATCAGAAATATAATTGTGCTTAGTGATTATTGGTAAGCCAATGGATCACATTGCCAAAAGAGAAAGAGCGAGATATGCCACATAGCAGCTAGAAGACTCAGCAGTTGCAACCAAGGATGCACTCCCTAGTCTCTTATCCTGAAACAGTCCTATTGTGGCCAATTGACTATGCACAAAGGCAATGAGAGATAAAGCGTTTTATAGTTTCAAGAATATTTCTAGCAGAGTCTGCAAATGGCCATTAGCTGTCAGTAAGAACCATCAACTGGAAATGGAAAACTTTCGGATGCAAGTTCCATTTGACCGAATTAACATGTCAATGCACAATTGACATGAAAATTATTGTCCTTTGGGGGAAAAAAGGAAATTCTAATTTTTAATCCATCCTTGTTTCCATATGGCAGAGAGTCAATCATGTGCTTGGTTTGACCTTGTTGAGGTTCTTCGTGTACAGGGGAGGGGACAGCATAGTACTGTTCTTCTTGCTGAGGAGGGTCTTCCTTTCTAGGTGGTGAGGGAACCAGCATACTTGGAAATTGTGGGTGCTCATCAGGAGTGATATTGACTGTGGTCTCATCATCTGCTATGTCAAATCTGTACACAAGGCACTATTGCAAATTATATTTGTACTATACAGAAAATAAGAAAAAGAAACATACGTTACAACAATGATAAAAGAGTGGTCAATTTAAATAAGCATGCAGCTTTGCTTTACCTCTCAAAGCGATTAAACACATCAGTTTCTGCAAGCCCAGACTCAAAATTATCGACCAGGGTTATATTTGCTGCTTCAGCTGAGAAAATACAGTAGAGTTTGAGAATATTCCCCCTTATACAAACACAAAGAGTATTCGTTTAAAAAAAACACAAAGAGTAGTCCTCAAGAGAAGAAAGACAAACCTTGATGACGATGGTCAGCATGAGAGAAGTCATCATCACCAAGATTGATATTAAAATACTGTTCATCCAGATCTTCCAATCGCTAAACATGCATCATATATATTCAGTAAGAAAAGTGGATACAATCAGGCCAAAGTCGGAAAAAATAGATGTATTCATGTGATGGCTATTCTAAATAAGAACTGTACTGTATGCAACTATGCATATAAAGTTTTTCTGAAATACACAGGTGACAAGGACTACCATTCCTCGGAACCTGGCACCGTCAGTCTCTGAGAAAAACATGGGCTGTTCCACCACCATATTGATAATATTCTCTGGCAATGTTACTGCTTCATACCTGCATGAAGTTCAGTTGTCAGATAAAGCCTGCCACATTGCTTTCTTACTCTTAATAAAGAACAACCTTTCCTATATTACCAGTTCTTACCCACCCATGCTATATACGGAAGGGGAGAGACTGAAGTGGTTTGGCTACGAAAGAGCTAGTAATACTACAGCCGTAACTGGTTAGGGAATGGTAATTCCAAAAGAATTAATCATGACCGCAGATGGTCATTTCCAGTTCTCATGATGAAAGTCCTTTTAAGACAGCAATGTTTCACAAGTAAAGTATTGTATAGCTAGCAAATGGACAAGCTAATGATGACAAAAGATATTCCAATGACACGAAGATGCCCACAGTAACTGTCGCACCAAAACATGCTAAATGCAAATCCATCCAAATCCTTCGGATGTCTCAAAAGTCAAAATTGGAAAAATAAATTAAAAAATAAAGTGAAACAAGGTTACAAGCAGATTTGGATGGAGAATGTTCAGTGGATTTGAATAAATTCATAGGCCGATAATGTCTGCACGAGACCCTTGTACCTACAGCCAGAATCACCCAGGTTGGACAGTGCAACTCAACCCTACTGAATAAATTTGAGCAAAACAGCAAGTGAATAGGCCAGTTGACAGAAGACCATTGGGGGAGTCATACATCATACAGTGTATGTGAGTGCTTCAGCAAGCACAAGCGCCCAGTGAGTAAGGTGCAGCAAGCTACCATGGCAAATTGACAATCGCCAAAATTTAGCTGTAAATCCCATTTTCATTTCCCACGGTACACACATTGCACCACATACCAATTCAGCTCAAGCAAACTGAGAAGTGACAACATATCTATCTCCTAAGAACTTCCATGAACATCAGCCAGATCACAACATTTGCCAATCTAAACAACAGATGAACACAGCACAGCCTAAACACACAACAAACTATGTTTTCATAAAGCTGAGAAGCAAACACCACTCCTCAGTAGCAATATCACCAGCATTATGCACCGCAACCTTACTCAAACCAAACCCCACCAACCACAGCATGTAACATTGCAACATCTATAAACGCTAAGACAGCCATGGAGACCGGTAGCACACTTACTTGGCTTGGGCTTTACCCTTGGGGAGGACGGTGGAGTCTGTGGCCGGTTTGATCCGCCATGCCTCATTGATCTCAGTCTGCACGAGAAGTTAGTACAAGTATAACTCGAACTGAATTCGCAAGGATAATCAAATCCTGAACGAGTTCTTACCAGAAGCCGAGACACATCAGCTGCGAGAAAGAGAACACACGATCGATTTGAGAATCGAGATGACAAAACACAGGGAATTCAGACAAAATCAGCAAGTAGCGAGGAAGAAACTTACTGTAGAGAAGCTTCACCTTCCTCTCGTACACGATCACCACTCCACCTGTTCACGAATTTCGATCACGGAAATAAAAAAAACCAATCCGCAAAAAATGGGAGGAAAATTTTCGGGGGCGCAAGCGAAATTGAACTCACCCATGAGGATTCCAGAGAGCCTCAGAGCCATGGGCACCGAGGGGTTCAAAATCTCCTCACTAAACGAGAAACACACAAACAAAAATCAGCAAAAGCAAAAAAAGCACCAAAAAAATCCCCTCACAACAGGGCGGAACTCGAATCGCTCGGACCAGTTTCCTCACCAGATTTTAATGATGTCGAGCTTGTCGAGCCGCTTGCGGTTGATCTTCGAGTGGAGCGTCGCCGCCATCCTGCAACCACAACACAACGGGCGAACGCAATTAGTGGCCGCCGAATCGGCGCAAGCGTGACCAGCAAAAGCAAAACTGAGCGCGATTCGTCAGGAGAAGGTGTAGAACCAAACGCATTGCGAGGAACAGGAAGGGAAACGAGCGCGATTAGAGCCGCAACGAGGGGAATAGGAGGCGCGATGGAGGGAGCAGACGCACCATATCTGGCCGAGCGGCGCCTTCCGCGCGAGGAGCTGATGCGAGTAGAACATTCTCGACCGCGCTGGGAGAGGAGGAGGGCGCGGCGCGGCGGAGGGGACGAGAGAGAGGTGACGAAGTGTGCGTGCCGTGTGCGTGTGTTGGTGTGGGGTTTTGGGCTTTAATGGCCTCTTCGGCAGTTCGGCTATGAGAGCTTTGG
>JAKNSH010131799.1:0-10932 GCA_027790015.1 Cymbopogon flexuosus | reverse complement strand
GTAGCTGTTGCACAGTGCTGAATCTAGTTAGTTAGAGGATGCCTCTTCTAGTGGGGTTTTGGCTGTTCCAACTCCAAAAAAGATGATACAAACTAAAACTAAACCAAACAAATAAGCACGTCACAAAACTTGTTAGTCGTGCACTCAAGGTCCAAACCTCCCTAAGCCTGCTTGGCATCAACATGTCAACCAGGTCAATGGAAATTTCAAACACCACCGGTGCACTTTATATTTTGGATTTCCCAACTCCTAGAATTCTTTTATCAGTCAAAAATATGGACGAAGATAGGCCAAAGCACATTTCTAATGTCAAAACACAGGGAGTATAAAAAACAGGCTTTAACTACCATATCTTGCGAATTCAGAATTCCTAAAGATAGTATAAAGAAACCATCTAGTATCAAATTTCAATTAAACCAAAGTCACTAAAATACAGTTTTCCCAATTGGAATGTTTAATGTGCCAATACATCACATGAATCATCAATGCAGAAGTATAATATTAGCCAAAGAACTCTAGTAGCACAAGAACTCTTAAGTCAAACGTTACAGGAAACATAATAGTTTCTGGAAAAAGTATGTCAAGAAAGCAATCGGAAATCACTAACCTGGAATATTATGATCCATTAATTTCCTTGTAGGGCTGGTCATTAGCCAAAGGAACCTCTACACTTGGGGGACCAACATAAGCAATTTTTAGACTTCCGGAAACTAGAATGTGTTCCCATTTGAATATTAGGATGGTTCTGACCATAATCATAGGTAAGCTCTGTCATGGGAGGAATATGCTTAATTGCAAAGAATGCAATGTGAGGATATCCCTCATCACCGTGATCATACAAAACTGGTTGCCAAAACACATTAGGTGAGCAGCTGTGGTTCATAAAGCGAGCTATATTGCCGGTTCGTTTTGCACTGATAACAATAGGCAGTTGCTTAGGTGTCTCATTTGAGTCAGAAAGACTAGGTTCACCCAGCAATTCTGGTGCATAGTTCCATCTTAAATTCTGCTCTGAAGGAGAAGTCTCAAATATGTAGTCATCTTCACCATTCACGCTATTTCTGTCAATGATTTCACCTGCATATTCACAGATAAATGTGCCTGCTCGAATTGGATCCCAACTACGAAGGCCCCAACCACGTTCTCCTGTCTTAAAAACTTCAAAACGGATCTGCGTACCTTTCTGTACAACTCGGTTCCGGCAATTTTGTGAACATGTGCAAGAATCACCACACTCATATAAAACAGGCATGCGGCTAACAAGTATGCCTGAAGCACTGTAAGGAAGGTCACCAGCATTTCGATGCATACAAGAGCAGTTGTTATCACCAGGGAGGCACACACTTATACATTTGCAGCCTTGCATCTTTCTCATCGAGCTCAGAGAATTCCCATATGTCAATTTAGTTGTATAGGTGAAGCGGCTAGGGCCCTTATCATCATCAACCTCATTTACAAGGCAGACAGGGTTACTTTCCACACCATATGATATGTCAAGCAATATAACATGGTCTCTAGATGATGGATTCTCCCTCCATTTTTCAGTCTTCTTCCACACTGCAATGCCGTCAGGTTGGCCAGGTTCCCTAAGCAACTTGTGTTTAAACACATTGAAACCAGATTTCCCTTTCTCTACCCAGGCTTCTTTGATCTTGTAAAGGCCATCATATATGTAAATCTTGCCAGTTGGACAAGTCAAATCTTTAACACTACGAATGACTCTGATTGGATTACCTCTATGCAAACTCCTCTCCAGTGCAAGATTACCCCTCTCAAGTTTCTGGTCATCCTTACCAGACATGCCCTGTCCAGTGTAAACTAGAACATCTGGATCATCTTCAGTGTTATCATATACACCAGCTGATACAACACTAATAGCTACAGGGTCATCCCCATCACCAAACTTGGCAGACATGTAATCTATCCCTGCCATGCTCTGACTATTCAGCCCCACTAAGCACATCTCAATTCTGAAGTAGAACATATCACCAACCTCAACACCTGGAACCTCTCCTATCCTCTTGCTCTTATTGACACGGAGTTCAGCATTGATCATAATGCTCCCAGCCTTCAAGTTAGGCTGCTGCTTTGCGACTTGCTTCACATCATCCATCTGCATAAGTCTGCGTCGCAGGGCATCAAACATCATGAGTACATTATCTGCAGTTTGCCTAGGATCATCTGAAGATAAAGATGGAATCTGTAAGAGATTGGTATCAATTTTCCTAGGTCGTCCACGTTTGATTGAATCAACAGCATCACCATCTATTGAAAAACCTGAATGACTTGATGGAGTCACTGAACCATCAAGCACCCGCTTTGGACGTCCCCTCTTCCTCTTACCACTTTCAGCAGGTGCAGCAGCAGAAAGTGGCTGGGGATAGGACTCAATATCTTTTGAGTGAATTGGAGTGGCAATATCTGAACTATCCTGCAAACGTTTGGGCCGTCCCCTTTTCCTCTTACCAGATTCATGAACATCGGGCCCTGGAAGTGTCAAAACAACAGGTGTGCTATCTCTTTGGGAGGTCGGAGGAGCCATTACAGGAACATCTTGTAAACGTTTGGGCCGTCCCCTCTTCCTCTTGCCAGATTCTTGTGGGGCGTCCGAAGAAGGTGTCAGGGAAACAATAGTGTTACCTTCATGAGGAGCTGAAGAAACTGGAGTAACCACAGGAAGTGAAGGAACTGGAGAAATAGTAGGAGCTGAAGGAGCCGAAGGAACAGTCGTATCAGGCACGCGCTTTGGCCTGCCCCTCTTCCTCTTAACAGATTCCTGTGTGGCAGCTGAAGGAGTTTGCAATGGTGTGACCAAACTCTTGACTGTGGTACCATTAGCATGAGGAGCTCCATTCATATTAGCTGTATGCGGCTGTCTCTGGCTGGGTTCTGCTTCTGCAGCAGGTGCGGGCGCTGCAAACATTGGTGGAACAGCAGGCGTCCCCAATTCAGTGCCTCCAGAATATGGTCCAAATGGGGTCACACAAACAACTGAAGGTGAGTTTTGAGGAGTGAATGTGTGAAGCCCTAGTGGTGCAGGGAACATGGGAGTCAATGTACGCAAGGGCTTGGCATCAATAACTGCTGTATCATTCAAAGGAACTGAAGCCATTTGCTGAGCCATTTTAAGAAACCAATTGATCTTTCAACAATCAAGTTTTATTCAGCTACTTCCTTCGTGCTTTCCTCTAACACAAGTTCACAGCTCATACTTTGTGGAAATCTGAGCAAGAGGAGGAGAGATCCATCAGTGTTGTGGTATAAAAATGGAACAAGCAGTCAAAACATATGATTTTTTATTGATCAATGCATCATTTTTAGCATTTTTCTATTAGTATCCAAGAAGAATTATCAGATTAGGAAATACTAAACCAATTGCTGTACAGATTTCTAGCTTAATAAATAGGAACAGGAGATAGGAATGCAAGTAGCATGAGCAAGTTAAAGTAGCAATTTCAATTTTAACTGCCAACTTAAAATAGCATCACAAGAAAAATTTTAAATTATCAACAGTAATCAGATATGCAAGTAGCATGAGCAAGTTAAAGTAGCAATTTAAAATAGCATCACAAGACATGACTGCCAAATGAGTCAGTTTCCAGAAGCAAGGGCAGATAAGATAATAAATGTTGCTGCAGGCACCTTGTAACAAAGCAATTACTCATTCCAGTATGGTAAATCAGACGATACTTCCGTGCATGCATTTTCCAAAGATGTTTAGCCAGTAATTTGATCTATTTGCAAGTACTTAAGTTGTATAACAGAAACTGGCACAAGTACAATATCATCAAAAGTACTCTCATATCATTAACAAATAAATTTATATCTCTTTCCTCATTTTTTTTAAAAAAATAACAGCTACAAGCTTAGATAACTTCTTATTAATACAATTCCAGAACAAGTTTCTTGATAGGTCCTACATATACGATTACAGTTTAAATTTGGCTAAGCGCAGGTCAGAAAAAATTTGCCATTCTCTCAAGCAGCACGTTGTAATAAGAATAACAAATTGTGATAGGCAGTAAACAGAAAAGAAAGGCTGGACAATGTCTGGAAACAATAAAGAAAGGTAAATGGTGCTTAGAAAAACAGAGGGGGAAGCTAGTTATCATTCATTAAATTTGCCAAAAGTTAGGTCATTAGGGCACGTCTGGATAGCGTCCAACACACTTAGCATGTCGCCACGCCGCAAGAGCCAAACACCCACGCCGCACATTGCCAAAGGTTCGGCAGCTGCTAGTTCAATTCAGGCACCGTAACTCACCAACTGTCCGTCTGGCAGCCGATTTGTCTGCCACACTCAAGGCGCACCGTAGCTATGGCGTTGTGCGGCTCTGGCGGGAGCCAAACGTGCCCTTACTATTGCTGCTTCCATATTTGCCATGCTATGGGTCACTGCAGCATTCTTCTTATAGAATTCCGCCCAGTCGCCTGGCCAGTGCCGGAGCCAGTGAATCGGCATGACTAGGCCCAGCAACAAAGCGCCGTAAACGCCACATGACACACCGGTTCACATATCTAGAGACAACATGCTACCAGCGCTAAAATTGGAGGTAATGGAGGAAGCCTTGTCTAAACAGAGACTACCCTTATTGGGAAGAGGAACAAAGGTAATAAATCTAGTATACGAATCTACAAATCTGGAGCATATAAATACGTACTAGGACATTCAGATTTCAATCTGTGCATGCAATCAAAATAGGATGATGGGTCATGAGGCAGGAAAGAACTCAGAAATAAGCAACCTGCCGTCACTGACTCCCTGTCATGCTGCACGCAGAAAGCCTCCACCTCAACCTGCAAGCCGGCCGGCACGCCACCAGCCTGCGGCAGCGTGCTGCGGCGCCAATGCCGGCCGCAGCGCACGCGCGCACGGGTGCACGGGCACGGCGCAGCTGCTGCTCCAACCGTGGCGGTCGTGGACCGATTTGGTCGCGACGCTGGCTCTGAACCGATTTCGCCGCGCCGCGCCGCTGCCGTCCGCCCCTGGATCGATCGATCTGGGTGCGCAGCTAGGGTTTGGGCGTGGACAGTGGCAGTATGGGCAGATGCGATTGTGCGTAGTGCTGGCTGCTGCTGAGGAGCCGAGGACGGCGACGCAGATCAGGCGACGAGGCCAAGCCTGAGTGGTGAATTGCTCGGTGCTGGGCCTTGGCTGAATTGTTTCGGTGCTGGGCCTTGGCACACGGAAGCCCATATTGGGCTCAAAAAATAAAACTAAGGAATGGGGAAAAAAAAGGTTTAATTTTTAGTTACCGCTCAAGTATCGCAATTGTCCAATTTTCCTTGTTGATCCACAAACTTTGAAGGGCGTTTAACTTTTGCACTTTGAGTAGTGTTGATAGTTGTTTTGCTGATACGGGGCCACAACAACAGATTCAGAGTGAGAAAAAATGTGTCGAAAAAAAAAAGAAGTGGGATTTTTGTCTAGATCCCTGTAGCCTGTAGGGTCAGAACAACTTCGTGTGAAAACCGTGCAAAATTTCTAACAAAACCCATGCATCCAATAGGAATTACAACTCTTTCTAGAACCGAATAAAATTTACATTTCTTTCCTTTACTGATCCAGAGATGTGCTCCTTGGGTCAAGATAACACTATGAACAATGACCAAAATGCTCGAAGAGAGGCAGCTGCCAGCCTACGGCTAGAAAATAACCAGGTGACTAAAGAACTAATGAACTACCTGCTTCATTTTACTTTGTTAGCCAAAAGAAACAGGAAGAGAGGTCTGAAAAATGGACCATGGTGGGCATGACATAAACCAATATGCAACACCAACATTGAACAGCTCTTTGCAGAACCATCCGGCTCAAAGCTCGCTGAGTACGAACGGTGCTCCAAATGGCACCAAGACTGTTGTGGATGCTTGGCAACACAGGCATTCACCGTGCCAAGCTCCTTCCGTTGGACTCCACCCCTCCCACTGGTTTGAGAAATGAACTGCTGCGGTGTGCAAACCTCTATGCTTCAAAGAGAACGATGGCTACCGGATTTAGGTTCCCATAATACGGTCCACCTTGAACATGAGCCAGCGGTTTTATCCTAGGAGTTCAATGGTCTTCTTAGTCCACTTTCCACCTGTTAATGAAAATGTCAGAACCATGTCCCAAAACACATATCCCACTTCCCAGTCAATGAAACTACATCCCTACACAAATACAATGCATCTGGTGTGATGTAGTTTTAGGTGTAATTGTGCAATTCGCCAATGCCAATTCACAAGAAAAAATATGGCCCGCAGAATTGTTTGCAAATAACCATTACAAGTGGCCATAATGTTCATTCCAAGTAATATGTGTACCTTCAGTTCCATAACATGAATATTAACCAGTACTTTCATCAGTATTGTGTATTGGACAGTCAGCCAAAAGTGCCTAATGTGCTTAGTGTTAACAAAAATTTGCTTTTGCCAAGCTGGCCCAGATTCTTCATCATGTAATTATCAGTGCCATTGAAATTTCAGTCATTTCCTTCTCATTAATAAGCTTGTGAATTCCCCTAAGTGCTAGGTTACTACTGGTCAGATGATAGGTCAGTCACTAGGTGAGGCTAGGCAGCCACCCGAAGTTTGATAGTATGCAATAATTTGTATTTACTATCACTTTCAGTTTGACCATGTTTGCTAGAAGGAACATACCAAATTTTGATCTTACGACCAAGATATATCCACAAATGACAAAAGAACCACCCGAAGTATTTATTATCAATGTTCACAATTTGATTTAATATAAAGTTCAAATTGGTCCCCTTATGCCACCTAACTGATGGATAAGCCTAAAGGAGTGAAAAAGTGCTTAAGACAGACAAAGCAAATAAACAAAATGTGGCAAAACAAAAGGAGCAAAATTTCAGGTGCACAGCAGACAGCAGGTTCACCCTTAGTGGTTAAACACTATGTTTCTCTTTGTCATAATGGGCAGCACAGAATAGGAGCATTCTCATCAGAACCCTCAGGCAATGGCCAGGAAGCAAATAAGAAAATAGAAGATGGCTTGAAAGTTGAAACTTGGAGAGCACATGATTCACATTGGATTAGGGAACAGTGGCTGATTGTAGAGTGTTACTGGTTTTTTTTTAAGCGGACTTAAGAATGCTAAGATGGCAGAAACAGGCAGTGACAAAATTGAGTTAGCAAAAACTAATAAGATAAACATATCCACACTTGAATATATCAAGTCAGAAATCAGTTTCTCCATCTGATTATTAAGCAGCACATGACATTTAGTACTGTACATAAACAAACTAATGAAACCAGTTCAAAAAAGCATCACAGAACTAGGGAGCTAGAGCAATAGCATATTAGCAACATAGACTGCTACTAAGTTTTCACCCTACCATACTGATTTACTGAGAATACAAGATTAATTGTGTTCAGAAATTATGCAAAACCTGCATGCATTCATACACTCTAGCTTAAATTGACATTAAGGTCTCAACAATTTGCTGTGGGCCTTAGAAGGACAGGATTTCGATATATAGAAATCCTATAAGAATGAACAGAAGAGATTTATCAGGTATCACTTACATCATTAGCCAGAAGAGATCTACAAGCGAAAGATTTAAGTCGTGGAGACTGGCCCGCAGATGTTGAACCACTGTCGTTACTACCACTTTGTTTATCACCCTGCAAACAGAGGATTTTTTTGGTAAATTAACATGCTACAGCCTTGTAGTTGTTGCAATGTTGACAAGAGTTGCAGCATGATGACTTAAAAGTGTGTTGCATCCAAGACGAGCCACTTGCCCCATTTGTACTAGAGGACTACAAAAATATCCTCGTGAAAAGTACATACAGTATATATTACAACTGAAGGAGTTAGAAACTAACATCTTCAACCTGGGCAAATACATTACAGAAAAACATTCAAAATCGGTATTGTGCTTCTACTAAGTTATATTAGAACGCAACCAAAATCATGATGGAAATGAGAATAGAGAATTAATATAACTAAGAGAAGTCTACTCATATTTACCATCAGAGAAAGTAACTAAGATAATACATTGCTTTTTTTTCATGTTTCTGTACCAGGGAAAAAAATCTGACCAGTTTTTCAGTGGCCATATATCCATATGGAAGCCCCCTCTATCCCAAGGGAAAACAATTTGGGTGGAGTGGCTAATAAAGTTTCCCCATGTTACCACTCCACCCATACACAGTTAATTCTTGCAAACACGACTACTACATTAACTTCAAAAGTTCAAATTCCATATGACGGCTGAAAAGGTCCACATTTCAGCAGTACAAACATGAAATAGTGCATTTAAATAGAAAAATCAAATAGATACTTTATATTCTGAAACTATCACGTTGGTACTCCTTCAAACAAATACACACATCAAAAGATGTACACCAACGATTTTGTTATGTAATACAGTACACTTTTCTAATGAGCCCATACCACCTTAAAATTCATACTTTATTTGTCACTGAGATCAAAGGTAGGTGGTCTAGACTCTAGGGAATACAAATTTATTGAGATAGAAAGATACACAATTTTGACAGAGGTATTTGGTCATCCTATTCTATCCCCTAGTAAGTTAGACATATGAAAAAAAAACAGTGTGGCAGAAACTAGAAGGTAATACCTGATGATTGCATGCATTGTTTCGAACATCCTCAAACAGTGACGAGTAGTAAGAAGGATCGTAGATTGAACCTCCCAATATATCATCTGCCATGGAACTCCGTCTAACTGAATCAGATCTAGGGCTTAAGAAACTATTTCTTGCTTCATGGTTGGTTTCAAAATATGTTGGTGTGGTGGAAGAAGCCCCTAATCTATACATCTGAATCCATAAGAACGAAGACAAAAACCTGACTGAAAACCCAATGATTTGCATCCACAATGCTAGTCTGAGTGAGAAAACAAAAAGTCGACCATACTTCTCATCAGGAGTAATAGTCCTGTATGATCAGAAGACAAAGTTAGGAAACAGATTATGAAACTAGAAGAATGTTGTCGTGCCTAAAAAGAATTACATAAGCAGATTTCTCTACACTCGTCAAACAGAAAACATGCACTTCCCAGACCGTCACAACTAATGCTTTTGATATTGATACATGATGTCAAACTCATATCTAGCCATTAATCTCTACTGTAACAACTTCCACAATCAGAATGCTACGAAAATAAACTTCATGACAAATCTATATAAATCATTTTGCAAGTATAATCTAAATGTTCCTAAATATATGAAATCAATGGTTGATGGAGTAGCAAAGAACTTGTGGTCCAAAGTCATAAGTTTCAATCATCAGAGTAATGACTCTAGTGAGATAATGGAAGAAGTTGAAACCCATATAGGTAACTAAACTGAAAGATGGTGACTGCAGAAGACATACCAGATAGCATGTGAGAAGAGTATAAACCAAGCAACGTCAAGGACGACAGCAAAGAAGAGAAGCACAGCATATGTCCGGCCAAGTCTCTGGCTACTGCTCTCAATTGCAACAACAGCAAATAGACCAATCACCAGGTTGATCACAAGAACCCCATTGAACAATGCCCCAAGTGATCCGATCAGCGCACAACCAATCTAAAAAAATTGATGAAGTAATTATTACAAGCATGAATACCACAAGTCCATTAAATTCAAATTCTGCTGAATGTCGGCCAATTTCAAGAATATAAGAATTGAAGTCACATAGTGATCAAGAAAACCAAACAAAAATCAAGTACTCTAAGCACCAGCTGAGCCAACTATGTAAAACGCTAACTATAGCCAAGCATCATCACATTGTAAATCGACCTGTTTCCCTTCACTGTTTCACCAACTTGATAGCTAATTCAACATAATGATGTCTAAGGGATTCACTTAGTTGCATCTAGCAAAAGCTGACTTGTATGATTGTTTCCAACAATGTAATAAACATAGACAACAACAGAATCTGACCAAATCCAGAGGCTGGGAGGCGCAATTATCTCTAAACGTAACTGAACCTTGAAGCTTCATCCAGAAGCCTACTAGGTGAAAACCCAAGCATCAAGCGATCTCACGCCTAAAAGAGAAAAGTAAGCGGAACCATATCTCAATTGCATTGAACCAAACTACAATTCCCCCATCGTGTTCAACAACTAGAATTATTACTGACAAAATTGAGGCAACCTCCAAAGTAAGGCACGCTACGATAGGAAACACTAGAGCACGCTCAAACCCGATACCCACCGTCACCAGGTTTCACATCACAGGAACTAACAGCAGGAGCAGCAGCGAGTGACAGAGCAGAAGTAAGCCGATCTCGCGGGGGCCAGCAAGCCGCCGAGCGGGGGCCAGGACGATCCGGGCGTCGGAGACGAACAGGGGAGGGGAATGCGCACCTGGAGGTAGATGAGCGCGAGGGCGAGGGACTGGAGCGCGTCGTAGTCGCGGAGGAAGGAGCGCAGCCGCGGCCCGGCTCCGAGCAGCGACGGCGGGCAGCAGGGCATCCCGGACCCGGACCCGGACCCGGACCCCGGCGAGCCCCGGCGGGCGGGGGCGGGGGCGCCGGAGCGTGGCGGCGGGCCTCTGGACGGCGCGGCGCGATCGGGGCGGGGAGGCGAGGAGGAATCCGGGAGGGGGATTCGCCGCAGATTCGCGTCGTGAGGGCGGGGAGGCGGTAGTGGAGTGGAGGAGAATCTGTCCTCCGGCCTCCGGCGGATGCCGGATGGTTTTTCTTTTCTCGTTTGTTATTACTGTATTAAAAAATCGAGGGATTAATTGGCGTGAACGGTGAAAGGGCCGCGTGACGTGATGGGCGCTAATCGGGGCTTTGTCTCATTTGTTTGGGAAAGTTATTTTCGTTTCTTTCTTTTTTCTGCTTTGGCTAGAAGTAAAGAAAATTTTAGCATCGTAGTATTTCGTTTATATTTGATAATTATTATACGATTAAACTAACTAGGCTTAAAAAATCGTCTTATAATTTAGAATCAAACTGTATAATTAGTTATTT
>JAKNSH010131792.1:0-10365 GCA_027790015.1 Cymbopogon flexuosus | reverse complement strand
CTATAAAGGTCTGTTAAGAAGACCCGGGAGAAGGGAAGAGGAGAACACAACCAAACGACAGAACAACACACCGCCTCACACCACTACTCATTGTAATCGTCGACTCACAGCAATACAATGCAAATGGGCTCACGCCTAAGTCTGGATGTAAGGCTATTACTCGGCTTTCCCCGAGGGCCAGAACTAGTATAAACGTCTATCCTTTTGCGTGCACCGCCGAGTTCCACCCTTCGTCGAAGCCCGAACAAACTACCGCGAGGACCCCCGTGGTAGGCTGCCGGTGGTAAAACATCGACATAACGTTTTCAAGGTAATTGAGTTTTCTATATGATAGTCCTATTTTTGCCCAACGGTGACGTGGAATTAATGTAGAGCAATGATATTTTATTCTACAATGACGTAGAATAAGACTTAAAGAGTTCAAAGTTTAATGCGCATGTTTATAATGAGACCAACGTAGGGTTATTTTTACGCTCATTATTGTTGATTATTAATTGATAATTTTTCAGAAAAAGTTCTCCATGCTTTCATTCTTGGAGACAATAAAGAAGATAAGCTGGGTACTTGTGACTCAGAAGATGATGAATGTAAGTTCTGTAAAAAAAGGCCATTGAATAAGGGACTGTGTTCTCCTTAAAGAATGGCTTGAAAAGAAAAGAATTCAGGGACATTGATCCAAGAAAAGAAAAAAATAGAGTAATAAGAGTGCAGCGTAAGAAATGTCTTTTATGTACTATCTATGAAGAAATAATGATTTTCATGATAAGAGATGTAATAAGTCATATGCCTGTGTAATTTGACCAACGTCGGATTAAGCATGTATACTACAGAGTATTCAGATTTATTTCTGAATTTGATGATAGAATATGCAATTATGTCCCTTATAGGGAATTGTCCCACATGGCGGGAGAATGTAGCGATGACTCATGTGCTTCTAATGTTTCCTGCACAGGAAGAAAAGTTTATGGTAGCTCTTATGCTATCCTAATATGAGTTTAAGAACAAAGAAAGTTGCATATGAATCTCAAGATAAGAATGGCATACGAGCATGATTTGCGGAAGTACTGGTAATAATGGACTCTGTTGAGTTCTTAAAGTGAAATAAGGAAAATATACTCCCATATAAATTAAAAAATAGCCTTGTTTGTATGATATAATCATGTGAATGAAGTAAGTAATCAAAGTTTACTCGTTCACAAGAGTGCACAATGTTTTTGAAATTATGGCAATAAAGTTGATGCCACATTTCGGGAACGAAAGATACTCCCCATTGTGAAAGTTCCCCATACCCTTATCATGTATAGTTTGTATTTTTTGGGCAAGAGTGATCAATAAAAAATGAATGTGATCGTTGAGGGAGTACAACGGTCATAACAACGATACCCCTAAGTACAGAAATAGTTAAATCCCTAAACCTTTTACAGTTCGACGAGAAGATAGCAATGAGACTCAGAAATACTAAGATGGTGTTTAGAGTACCATATGAGGTAGGAGTTAACAGAATAAACCCAAATAAGAAAGCTCAAAAGTTTGAGGATTCCCTATCGTTATATATGATGGAATAATCTGGGGGAGCATGCACTACACCACAACACCAGAATTAGCGTTGGATGATCGGACTTTGAAAACGGAGTAGACGATCTGACGCTAAAAACTTATAGCGTCAGACTTCTACAGACGAAGTCCTGACGCTAAAACTCTTTAGCGTCAAACAGGACTTTTAGTGTCAGACAGTCTATTGCCCTGAATATCTATTGTGTCAGACCGTCCATTGCTATTCTTTAGCGACAGACAGTTCATTGCAACTCTTTAGCGACCGATAATCTGATATTATAAATTCTTTTAGCGACAGACAGTTCAATAGGATCACTAAAATGGCTTTTAAAAAAATAAAAGCCCCTTTGACTGCAATTTAGTACTAAAGTCTAATATAACATCATTGTGCAAATTTTACGTACAAATAAATTCATTCATGGCCAAGTCCAAACAATCATGGAGGCACACATATGTGATTAGATTGGCCATTGCAAATATGAAACAATGATTCATCGGTGATAAGTCTATAATCTTAGGTACCATCACACATCACTGCATCCAAAAGAACACTGCATCCAAAAGAGATGAGTAGCACCTAAATCAACTGAGTGGCAAGTCATCCACAAAGTTGCTACCTAGCACCATAGCAGCCCCTGAAACCAAAACGTAGCATGCAATCAGTAACATGTTAACATAGATTCAGGATCAGGTAAAGTTACTATGCTTTATTTTTTGTTAAATTAATTAGATCTTAAACAATGTGTATGTAGATTGGTACTTAGGGAAAACTTGAAGGCCTCACATTGGGAATTGCTTTTCTGTATTTTTGAAGCTTACTTATCTGCCGAGCAAGTCAAATCATGTAGTAAATAGATGCTCTAAAGAAACCTAGCTAGTTAATTAACACTTGTGCTACTCAAGCTAATGTTGCGATACAAACACATGCAAATTAGATCTCACTGTATCTCTTGTTTTGACTTGTTTGCAATAGGGTTCAGCAAGATAGTTTAGATGACTAAAAGAACATCTACGAAGAATTAGTACAAATTTTATCATTAGGAATGAGGTAATATGTCAAAAGATAACATGAAATTACTTCTGCAACAAATTAAACATTGCAAAAAAAAAAGGCTCAAAATCTGATGCTATACCTTCATACAGATCTGGTGCTACTAGCTGAGAAGAATTTGATGCCCTGCTTCTTAGCTTTAGCTGCATAAGTACCAGTAATTAGAAATTTTGGTACCCGATCACACATGAAGGAAAACATACGAAAGTCAAGTGTGAGCTATCTGAACATGTATACTAAAGTGCCACTTACTATGTTGCCTGGTCTCTTACTCAGAATCTATCACCTAAATGTATGGCCGCTTATTTGCAGATCCCAGGATTTGGTTCAGTCAACAGTCGCCCCCTACAGCCATCTAGGTAAGATACTGGTAAATGATGCAGACTTAACTAAATTTGCTCGGTTTGTATACACCAATGATAGTTGTGAACTATGCAGGTTGTCACATCAGAAGCTACAGGCCCAGATCATACTATCGACTCCAAACACATTTATTCCTACCACTCGCGGCAACGCACAGGGGGCTCACTAGTTATACAAGACAACCAACTGTTTTCAAATTAGATGGCTAATATGCAGTATTGGAATCAAGAGCCCAGCCATCTGAGCTAACTACCTTGTGAAGATAGTAAATTAGGTGAAAAACAAACTGATTGGTGTCATTTAATTTACATTTACAGTTGGCCATTTAAGCTGCAGAGTTTATTGACTTCAATGTCATATAGTTATCTACTACATATACAAAGAGCAGAAATTTCCAGCAGTGAACTAGGCCTAAACACATCTGTTTCACAGAAATAAACTGAAGGAACAAACTGTTAAATTAATTCTATGTTAAGGGATCCAAAAGACTTGGCTGTGTCTCTGCATCTCATCACACTGGCATTGATATTTTAATGGATTCTATGTTTTCTAGTCAAGAACCAACTGATCAGAGTAGTAATACATCTATAGATCCTAACAGAGGTAATGATCACTGCACCATCAGCTAACTACCTTATGAAGATGGTACAGATAGTCATCCATCAGGATCCCAAAGTTGGTGCCCACCTCTGTTTGCAGACAAACCTGGATGCAGGACAACACACAATCAGACAACAGTATATGAACAATGTAGGTAAGGTAATCAGTAGATGGATTGGAGTATACCAAAAATAACAGAGGTCGTCTCTTGGAGTTGTCAGCTGTATTGGCTACCCTTCATGTCAATCACTATTCTCTAGTTAGACTTTATCTTTTGCAAGGGAATTGTTGGGGGAACCCATATACAATATGGGTCAACTCCCCCTGAAGAGGCTTTATGAGGTTGGTGGAGGCCTGGTGCAAGATGGAGGAGAGGCCTGGTGCAAGATGGAGGAGCCTCCTCGAGATGGAGGAGGTTCCCAATATCTTGGAGGAGGTTCCCCCAAGATGGTAGAGATCTGCCAAGATGGCGGAGGTTCCCCAAGACGATAGAGATGGAGGAGGTTCCCAATATCTTGGAGGAAGTTCCCCCAAGATGGCAGAGATCCACCAAGATGGCGGAGGTTCCCCAAGACGATGGAGATGGAGGAGCTTCCTCAAGATGGAGGAGGTTCCCAATATATTGGAGGAGGTTCCCCCAAGATAGCAGAGGTCCACCAAGGTGGCGGAGGTTCCCCAAGACGATGGAGATGGAGGAACCTCCTCAAGATGGAGGAGGTTCTCAATATCTTGGAGGAGGTTTTCCAAGATGTCTACTAATGGACCACTGATGGGCTTCAGCTCAGGCCCATGAAGTAAGGCGGTTGCTAAGAAGAAAGTCCAATCTACCCTTAGGAATTTAGCTAGGGATCCTGGATATCCTGAGAATATTCTTGTACCTACGAGGGGCAAAGATGTAAAAGAATATCCTCATGTATAGCGTCCTATAAAAGGGGGGTGTGAGCCCCATGTAATGGTTGGTGAATGCAATTAATGAAACCCTAGCTGCCTCGCTCCACTTCTCTCTCTCTGTTTGGGAATCCCTTTCCCAACAGTGGCGCCCACCGTGGGGCTCGAACCCACAACCACAAGGTTAAGAGCCTTGAAAAAAGTTATTATCAAAGATATAAAGTTATGCCAAGTTTTCTAGAGGTTCGATATCGAAGCCTTCTAGAAATAATAATAAATTTTTTCAAGGCTCATGATTCTTGTCTCCTAGTAGCCAAGTTCTAATGATTGAGTTTAATATCCCTCTTGAGTGTCTCTGGAATCCAAGGAACATGCTGCTACCCCTTGAGAAAGATTTCAAAACCTAAGTAGAAAGTGGCTAAGTAATGGAGCCACGATATTCGACAACTTTTTTACAGAAAGAGGACCCTCCATCACCCCAAGCTGAAAGCTCATGGGTACAGAGTGACCTCCGTGATGCAGAGCACCGAACCTCCGTGAGAACTTAGGTTGTTCATGGAGCACCAAAACTAAGCAGTGAGTATTTCTCACCAGTTTGTAAAGTCTCACTGGTTTTAATGCCTAACATTTTTTGTTCTTGCAAATTATGCATTCTTGATCTAACCTTCGCCTCAAGACAAATTTTTAATTAACCTTCGCATATACAACTTGTCACCAATATGACCAAAAAGGTTGTTGCAACTTTTGCCATATCAAAAAGCATGGCCCGAGTGGCTAAACATGCTGACCTTAACTAGGCTAACTCAAAACACTCATCTTTTCTTATGCTGAATCATTTTTACTAACATGCAAATCACCACCACTATAAGTATCTCTTACTCTCAAAACCTACCCCTCACACAAGGTATATTTGTCTTGTTTATACACGTTTCCACGATCCCAAAATGCATTAGTGTACTAGCTAGGAATCCCCATGAACCTTAGCTTTCATCAGTCAGCGGTTCTCACCAGGTGTGTAGCCTTCGCCACATACAAGTCCGATAACTCTCGAGTTTGCATCAATCAGTACTCTCCATCACTCAGTGGTTTTCATGAAATACTCAACCTTCAATAGATACCTCAGTGATCCTTTATCAGTTAGTGGTATCCATCAGTGAGCAGTCTTCTACAGTCATAAGCCTTCGTCAGCCATTAGCCTCCACTCGTTATTGCTTTTCAATAGTTAGCAACCTTCAACAGTGAACAACCTTCGCCAGTTTGAGCCTCCGCCAGTCAGTTGTCTTTATCAGGCAACAACCTCCATGAATCATTGGACTTCATCAGTATATTGGCCCTTGTCAGTCAGTAACTCCGCTAGTCAGTGGCCTTCATCTATATTGGCTATCATAAGGCAGCAGCCTCCGCCAGTCAGTGGCTTTCATCTATATTGGCCATCATCAGTTAGTAGCCTCCGCCAGTTAGTAGCTTTCATCTATATTGGCTATCAGGAGTCAGCAGCCTCTGCTAGTCAGTGGCTTTCACTTATATTGGCTATCATTGTTGACACGTGAATATAGCGCCAACACACTAATAAGGCCCTGGCAAGAACCGAAGAGCAGAAGGATGCTCCGTGATTCTCAAGACCTCGCAGGCAGTGCCGATCCACCGAGAAAGCGTGCCAGCCAACTTGACCTACAGTTGACAAGGAGATAAACGAGATCAAATTATGGAACCTACCGGTGTGATTCCAGACAGTTCCAAGATGTATGGCTATGATAGCCGATTGAATAAGGAAACTAACTAGAGAGTTAGCTCCATGCATTGTAATCATAATAAAGATAAAGATACAAACAGAACAGGCTATAAAGATGCATAATTCTTGGTATAAGTTCATTAGCCGATCGTGTTCAATCATTATCAGGTATAAACAGATAGCACACATGTAGTGTTACCAAATAGACGTAAACTACCCCTAGAGACACCGTGACGCCGCTCTCCACGGACAATACATCATCCCTCTCAATGAATAGACAAATATAGCTGATAGCCGATACGAGGTACTATTTATAAAAGCATAATTGGATCGGCTAGAATAGCCGATACAGGGTCCATGAAGCAGGGATAAAAGTAAACAAGCAAATCTAACTAATCTAAGACTGGTCTAACGGGCCGGCGGTCCTAGATCAACTTTCGTTAACTTATCTAATTCTAAACCCACAGCATGTGACGATCAAGATTAAGTAGAAACTAGACGATGGAGCACAATTCAAGTATAAAATAGATCTAATAATGATAATCACTTGAATCTAACAGAATATGGCCAAATCTACCAATCTTTGATCGGGCAATGATATTGTTATATAGAATGAACCATAAGAACAAACAATATCAGTAACTTAATGAATCTACAAGCTTGCCAAAGCTAATAGAGCTGATAACTTGCAATAATAGCTAGATAGACCGTGACACCGCTCTCCACGGATAATACATCATCCCTATCTAACGTTCTTGCTGCAATACTCATAGATAGACCGTGACGCCGCTCTCCACGGACAATACATCATCCCTATCCATGAATACTATGGGTTTTGACAATACTTACCAGCAAGAGGACGCCACTCTCCACAGATAATACCAGCCTGCTTGAAAGATCTCGTCGAGAATCTACGTTACATTACTCCTACTCCTACTCCTAAGGGTACGGCGTGATAGCCGGTTTTGTGTATTGATTGTGATGATGAATGTTACAATGGCCGGGGCTTTATATTTATAGCCTGGGCAAATAAGAGTTCTAATGCGAAAACAACTAAGAACTAATAAAACTATGGAAATTTAGATAACTTGGACTCCAATCTTTCTCTTCTGGTGAAGTCCGACGTGTCTCTCCCTCTTGGTCAACCCAGATGCGGTCTCTTCCTAAATCTGTGTTTAGCTGATACGTCTATCACGTTATCAATTCGGCTTTTATTTGCTTAGAAATCTGCTGCCACATCAGCTTTGACCCTTCTGACACCTGGTCCCTACACAGTATTCTCTTTACCAAATTTTGGTGTCAACAATCATCAGTCAGTAGCCTATGTGAGTCAGTTGCTTTCATCTATATTGGCTATCATGAGTCAGCCGACTTTGCGAGTCAGTGGCTTTCATTTATATTGGCTATCATCAGTCAGCAGCCTACGCCAGTCAGTGGCTTTCATCTATATTGGCTATGATTAGTCAGCACCTCTACCAGTCAGTGGTCTTCATCTATATTGGCTATTATCAGTTAGCAGCCTTTGCCGATCAGTGGTTTTCAACTATCATTCGTTATCATCAGCTAGCAGCCTTTATCAATCAGTGGTTGTTGTTAGTCAAGGATTTTTGTCTATGTTTGGTTCTCAACAAAAGTTTGTCATTTAGTTGGCCTTTGTTAGTTGGCAGCCTTCGCCATTCAGTGGCCTTCATCATTTAGCAAACCTCGGCAGTTGGCAGCCTTTGTCACTCAGCAGCCTTCATCATCCAGTAGAATGTTGGGAACCGGAGAACGGTGCAGTGGAGGTCTATGCACCCCATTTATATCACTTTTGGTCTAACCACTGATAAGTGTTTCCAGACCTAGTCACATTTTGTAGGCCGAGAGCGGAGGCTCTGAGACCTAAATCAGAGGCTCCCTGCCAGCGCAGGCAGAGGCTCTCGCTCGGACCATCACGATGCGGCGGTATCGGCCGGCCGAGGTCGCCTAGAGGCCGTCGGAGGTCTCTCCCCAGTGGCGGCCCGCGTCACGCGCGAGCCTCAGCAGACACCTCTGGAGGTGAGCAGAGGTCACTCCCAGAGGAGCGGAGGTCATGTCCCATTGAGCTTGAAGGCAGGACCCATGGTGACTTGATGGCCCAATAGGCGCTCATGGGTCGTAAGGCATTGCAGTGTGTCATCACCTCCAGCTAGTATTTGGTTTGGAGTATCTTGGGCTGTTTCCATTTATACAGACCAACACTTTGCGCTATCACACCAGATAAGTACTCAGCTTGCATCTGCTACCTTTATGCATCTTTGAGATAGTATACATATCCAAGTATATCAATCTCTACTCTGATTAATTAGTTTGTCATAACATTTGAACTCGATGATCCTAACCCCCAATCCTGAACACCACAGCAAAAGGAAAGCTTCACAAGCTAACCAATACACCTTGCAAGTGCTCGTGTCCATCATATGCATGTTATCATTATTAATGGAACCGATATGCGAAAGCCACCTAAGGCAAACGATGCTCCTGATTCTGACAAGGAGTTTCGACATCTTCCGACATTGGGTCTCTAGACTTCAGATCACCAGAAGTCCAGGACCAAGCCAATAAATGGAAGGCCTCCGTCACCCCGAGCCGGGGCTCATTGGTTGCTTATCTTTTTGCAGCTCCAAATTCTTATAACCTCCGACCAAAGTTATCAAACTAGCATAAGCTTCAGAGAATACTTTTCATCATCTTATAAGGCCTAATAAACTTCACCCTTGCGATTTGTTTCAACACATTCTTGATCTAACCTTGGCCTCTCGAGGCAAATTTTGAAAACCAACCTTCGTGAACACTTTGTCACCAATGTGACCAATAAAGTTGTGGCTTTTGTCACACTAAAACCATCGCCTAAGGGGGCTATACATGCCTGGCCCAAACCGGCCAAATTAAAACATCACTAGTACATAAATTCTTTTGCGCGACGTGCTACAGTAGCACCCGTGGCGGGCGCACCTTTTCGTCGCCGCGGTTAATACCTCGATTAACCGTGGCGGGCAATTTTTATTTACCAAGGCGGGCACTTTTGCCCGCCACGGTAAATCGATTTTCCGAGGCGGGCATCTTAAAATGCCCGCCACGGAAAATAACTTATTTACCGCGGCGGGCATTTTAGGATGCCCACCCCGGTAAATCGATTTACCGTGGCGGACTTCCTAAAGGGCCCGCTGCGGTTAAGGTCGAGGCCCAAAACAGGCCCGTATCCAATTCTGATTTATCGGGCTTATATATACGTGGGGGTTAGGGTTTCCTCACTCCACACTTCTCTCCCTCACTCTCTCCTCTCCTCGGCCCGCTCGCACGCAGACATCGCGTCGCCCTCCTCCCTCCCTCCCTCAGCTCTCCTCCTCCCTCCCCTTCCCCTTCCTCACACCAGCGGATCTGTCCAGTGCGGCGCGCGGCGGCGCAGCGGCGGCGCGCCAGCGGCTCGCAGCTAGTGGTGGCTCGGCGCAGTGCCACAGCGGCGGCTCGCGACGCGCAGTGGCACGTTGGCGCGCAGTGGCCCCCTCCCGCGCTCTCCAAGGCCAAATCCGGCGGGTCGGCTCCAGATCCTGGCCACTGCTCGACGATGCAGGTAGAGAAACTCACCACTCACATCTCTATCTCCCTCTCCCTCACCCTCTCCCACTCATTCTCGATCCCCTTTGGTTCAGGAGCGCCGCCGCCTTCCATTGGGCCGGCCAGATCCGGCACAAGGGCGCGGATCCAGGCGGCGGCGGGACGTCCGGTGGCAGATCAATGGCGGATCCGGGCGGTTTAGGGTTGAGATTGGGTTCATCGGCGGGCTCAAGATTGGGCTCGTCAGTTGGCTTATGGGGTTTGTTGTTGTTTTTTTTACTGATTAACCGCGGCGGGCGTCCTAATGTGCCCGCCGTGGTTAAGTAGTTTACCGCGGCGGGCGCTGGTGCCCGCCGCGGTAAAGACACGATTAACCGTGTCCTCATCACCGCGGCGGACGCCAATGCCCGCCGCGGAAAACCCATTTTGCGCGCCGCGGTTAAGTTTTTCTGTAGTAGTGTCCAATGTTTCATTTCTTTTTAGATGTATGTTGCTATTGTTGTATCTGCCTCCCCTCCTATCTCACCTCGGTGTCAGGCATGAGAAATGATCGCAGGAGGAGGTGTTTGGATTCTCTTATATTTGATCGTGGAGGAAAATA
>JAKNSH010131740.1:0-14733 GCA_027790015.1 Cymbopogon flexuosus | reverse complement strand
GTGGCCCCTGCTGGTTCCGTCTCTGACAACGACACAGTATAGCACAGCGGCTGCATCTCAGGGATTCCCACAGGCAGACTACTTCCCTGACTGGTTAACAGAGTTAGCCGATGCAGATTGTACTCTTGTTGATGATTAATGAAAAGCTCTGTGTTGTAAAAAAAGGAATTCCCACAGGCAAAACAGAAGGTGAAGGTGAACCCGTTGGGGGGCACAGCTGCCGCACGTAGGTGGCCGCGAACGCGTCCATTACGGAGCAATCCCGGCTGCCACGCCGATCGAGGGGCTCGATGAGGGTGTTGTGCGCTTGGTGTAGGTGACAGCGCTGGCAGCGCGAAGTTTCGCTGCGGCGGGAGCCTGGCTTGGGGGCGATGGAGAACACGGCGGAGATGAGGGTCGGTAGGAGGTGCTGGCACGCGGAGAGGCCACGGGCAAAGGATCTCGGCGTAGGTTAGCAGGTGGGGGTGGCATGATCTGCA
Organism: Cymbopogon flexuosus; assembly: GCA_027790015.1. Classification (NCBI taxonomy): domain Eukaryota; kingdom Viridiplantae; phylum Streptophyta; class Magnoliopsida; order Poales; family Poaceae; genus Cymbopogon; species Cymbopogon flexuosus. Next base: position 14,254 of record JAKNSH010131740.1, on the reverse strand, counting down.
GTACCTCGTGCTCCATAGGTGCGGTGGAGTTTTCTTTTTCTTTTTTTTTTTTTCCTTTTAAGCTATCGTTGTGATGGAGTTGGAGGAGAGCTTTCTAATTCCCGCGATTTTTTAACGAGCTCGGTGCGTCCGAAGGTAACTGTGCATCCGGACGCCCTACACAAAGGATTACCGATGATATTAACATGTGACTAGTGTATATTAAGTGATATTATTTGTATTTTAAAGTAGATTAAGATGTTAGCAGTAAAGTTAGGACTATCCAAGTGTAGTTATGTGGGAGTGTATGCTATGGAAACTAGAGAGCTATGAAAACTATAGAAATTCTAATTAAGACTACAGGATTTTTATCCGATGGCTAGAGGTAAGGCGGGTTATTTTAGCACGTACTTAAACCCCTATTCATCCGATGATTATTTTAGTACTTAAACCCTTCCACTTACCTTTACCTCTAACCATCGGATTAGATTTATGTGGTCTTGATTAGAGTTTCTATAGTTTTCATAGCTCCTTGATTTCCATAGCATAAGTCAAATATTATAAGATTACTATTTTATCTGTTTTTATTTTAAGGCTCTCTATATATGTGCAAGCATGTAGCCAACCACCACCATAGCCAGTTCAGCTTGGGCCTGGCTCCCATATGCGATGGAGGCTCCCAGGACAAAGGAAACAAATTAACGTCCCCTATGGGCCTCTCCAATGACAGTCTATTGTTAGCTTAGCTTGGAGTGACGTGTACTCGCTAGCCAGTTGCATGTCGCTAGCTCGGAGCGTTGAACGCGAGCCTGTGAGTAGTTAGACGTTCCTGTCAGCTCTGATAGCCAATACGTACGGTCATACCGAGAGAGGAGTGAGTAAACAGTGATTATATTATTTAGCATGTGAAACGCAGGTAGCCGGGGAAGTCGACGATTACCGTTGGGGACGCCCTAAAGTACTGAGGTTAGACAGCGTAGGTGCAGAATCATTAATTCAATTGGCCGCACTGTCTTTGTCAGTGACGTCATGGTTTAAGCTTCTAGGAAATGAACAACTCAATTATTAGGAACAATTGCGTGCTTCCTCTCGGGCAGCTGCATCGAGCGCTGACTAATCCACATTGGCGGCTGGCGAGCGAGTCCAGCTTCGGCGGGCGAGTCCGGCGGTGACGAGAGCCTCGGGTCGCGAGCGGCAGAGGCGACGGCCGGGGCGCGGGGCGTTGGCGACGGCCTCATCCGGCTGAAAATGTATGCTCCCTCTATCCTTCCCTGCAGCTAGGAATGCTTCAAGTGTTATTCTGTAGGCCAGTGCTTCTAACAAGATGTTCTTCCTGAAGTTTTCGCTTGTTGTAGCCATTCAGGGTTACGCCTGCTAAGTTTAGTCTATGACCTTCGAGGTCTTAGCTAGAAACAATCTTGTTCTGAATTTATGTGTGCCGTTAAGCAAACATTCTTGCTTGTTTCGATACAGTTGAAGAAACCTCGATCTGTAGCAGTTCAGATCTGTAGCTCCTTTGCAGGCTGATTGCCTGCCAGTTGCCACCCCTTGAAGGTCATCAGAAATTGCGAACCTGCAGAGCCAACAGTCTTGCGAGTACAGTACCAACAAACCTACAGTTGACCTTCATGAAGGAAATTACAAGGGATTTCTCTGCTGAGCCAGAAGCCTAGAACTCGGTCGATTTGTTTTTCGAACAGTTTATAAGGAAATTATACCACTGCTTGTGTGGACATGTTGACATGGTGACTATTATTAATATGTTGCCAAATTTTTGTATATTTTTTCAATATTAAATTTGATTTGAAATAATTACAAAGTCTGCCAATCTAATCATTTTGTCAAAATACAATACAAATGTCTTATTTCAAATCAGGGATAAATCACAAACAACCATACAAACTAGGGGCAAAATCATATGAATCATATGGGCATATTTGTCCTTTTTACAAAAGTTAATACCGTTACAAGGAGATGATGGAATAGGGGCAAACTGCCGCTTCGTTTTGAAAAAGCATGAGTAAATTCACAAAGTAGAAAAAAAAAAAAACAAGGGCAAAATCATAATTTCAATACAAAATATGAGTATAGACACAAAAGCTCATTATTATTTTGTTATTAGTACCCAGCTTATTCAACTAACCTGTGTCTTGCATACTTCTGGTTGATGATGTCCAACTAAGCCCCCTTTTGTAACTCCTGATGTGCAGATGCTCACTTGTTGCACAAAGCATTAGCTACCACACACAGCAGAGAGGAGAAAAAAAAACAGTGTGCATCCTACTAGAGAGGAGGGAAAGAAGACTAGAAAGATGGATGTAGGGGTGAGCGCCTTCGTAGAGGTGCTCAAACCCCTCTTGCCCAAGCTGGCCGACATGCTCACTGACAAATACAAATTGCACAAGGGCGCCAAGGAGGGGATCCGGTACATCCGGGATGAGCTGGAGATCATGCAAGCTGCCCTTGAGAAGGTGTCGGCAGTGCCACCGGACCAGCTTGACACACAGGTCAAGCACTGGGCGAGGAAGGTGAGGGACATGTCCTACAACATCGAGGACACCATCGATTCCTTTGTGGTACGCGTTGATGCTACTGGTGAGAGTGGATCCTCCATGACGTGCTGCTTGAGTACCAAATCCATGCTATGGACATGCAAGGCTCGGGGCGACATCGCCGCTGAGATCGAGCGAATCAAAAAGGAGGTTGAGGAGGTGAGCAAGCGTCGAAAGAGGTATAAAATTGACAAAATTATTGTGGCTCCAACCTCGTCATATGATCCCCGCTTGTCGGCACTGTACGAAGATGAAGCAAAACTTGTTGGCATTGATCACTCGAGCGAAGAGATAATCAAGTTACTATCCGTGGAAGGTGAAGAAGGTACATCGGATCAGAAGCGCAAGCTGGTCTCCATCGTTGGCCTTGGTGGAATGGGGAAAACCACCCTTGCCAATGTGGTGCATCAGAAGCTTGAAGAGAAATTTGATTGCACAGCTTTTGTTTCAGTTTCTCTAGAGCCTAATATGAAGAATATCCTCAGCAGCATACTTCGTCAAGTCGCCAGCAAAATCAAAGATGACCCGGAGGATCAGAGGTACATCAGTTAACTAGATTCTTGCTACAAGTATTAGTTTATTTTATTTAAAACCTGCTATCAAATCATTAAAGAATTCACTAAACTTCCAAGCCTAAAAAGTGTTAAAACCTTCACAGCCTACGACCCGAGAAAGCCAAAAACATAATGGCAACACTGAAACGTGGTCCGAAAAGGAGGTCATCGACGAAATCAGACGTGTTATGGACAAAAGAAGGTACGTCAATACTCTGTTGCTCATCTTATCTTTGTGAAATGTAGCTACCCTAAACTCACAATATCACAAGAAGGCGTCTACACTTTGCAATTTGCAGTCACTCTCCTCAAGTCTATACAAACACTAATCATTCACTAATCGCTCTCTTAATGGCTTGTATGATCTTTCTAATCACTTTGCAATCACTCTCAAGTTTATACATCTCTTATTCCCAAAAGGACAATGATAACCATAATCATCTAAACATGAGATGACTGAAACTAAGTTTCTCCTCATAGAGGGTACGTAAAGGATATTTTAAGTAAAGTGAAACTAGTGTGCAGTGTAAGTGGAAAATTTTCAATTGCTTCAACTTCTGCTTCGATACCATTGCTGACTCTTATCCTTCTTTCCCCTCTTCTTAGGATCATCTTCATAACGAATCCTATAAAGAATTTACAACATGAATAGTCATACATAAATCAACCCACCATGTATTCGTAGCATAATCAACATAAAGGGATTCATCTACGAAGGAAATGTGACATCATCAGTACCATTCATATTGATCCATTTTAGAAAAAAACAAATGTAGTCTTCATTAACTGTCCTTGTTTTCCTCACTAGTGCCACCCTTTTAGATGTAAATTAGGCTTATCTTGAGCACTAGAGCCATTTTCAGGCTTGTTTTGCTAGTTTCGCTAAGAAGGTTGCCCCTTCTTCTTAAATTGAGCAGACTTGGGCATGTATTCTTTTTTACTTATATCTTCTTTTTAGTTTTCATGATTCATGACATGGTTGGCATGGTCAACCCTTTCAGCCATAAGTCATTCCTCTTCTAGAGCACATTCTGCCATTAACTCGTCATTGACCATTTTATCTTCATGGCATTGTAATTGATGGTAAATGGCAAACATTATGGAGGTAAACAGGTCATGATCAAATGGACAAGGAAACCATCATAGATTTCCATTTCCATTTACTGAAGCTTTGCAACCATGTTGCTCATTTTCAGGTTGTGCTCCCTAATGCTGCCAGACCCATCATACTATCAGTCACAAGCCTCTTAATCATAGTGCTTTCATAAACCTTAGAGGATCCTTTGAATTGATCCTAAATCTTGCTAAGGTAACCCTTAGCAATTTGTGAGTCTAGCATTGCTCCTCTTATGCCCTTAATAATGGAGCTCTTAATTATCATGAGACACTTTCGATTTGAAGTGTCCCGTTTGGTTTTCGCATTTTCATACCCCATTTTGAGGACATCATAACCCTCACAACCCTCTTTGGGTTCTTGAGAGGCCTATTAATAGCATAATCCGATCCAATAGAGCAAGCAATATCTCAAGTTTTTCCTTCCATGAAGGATAATTGCTTCCATTAAGCTACTCCATGCCATTCACCATTTCAGGAATGTTTGAGGCATAGAATATACGGTTACAAAAAATGAAGATGACAACAACAACAACTTAGCCTTTTGTCCCAAGCAAGTTGGGGTAGGCTAGATATGAAACCTAAAGATACAAGAAACTTAAAAAAAATGAAGATCACTGTTGAAAATATTAATTCATGAAAATAACCATTATTCATGCAAAAGAAACTTCTTTTATAGTTCTATTCTATCACCTAGTTGGGCAGAAGGCATAACAGAACAATAAAAATTCGTGACAAAGATTTATTAGTCAATATTGATCAGAATAAAAATATAAGCCACCCTTAATAATAACTTTCATGTCTCTAATTGAATTTTTCCTGGTACTTAAGAGCCATGTGAAATTCACTAATCAAGTTTTCTTGTTGGTTTAACCTCCATTAGAAAATTTTGATTTTAATTACGCAACGGAAATGAAATACATTAACAGCATAATTGGAAGACATAAAAAGTTGTGCTAAAAACATTAATGCCCGATTTCTCAAAAAAGAAATTTAAAGCCCGAAACATATTTTAATTCGGCCGTAATGTAGTTTTTGGTCCAACACTATGCAGCCCATAGTGTTAAATATAACGGAAAATTAAACTTCCTTTTCCTGATTCAAATATGCCTCAACAGGAATTTAGGCCCATAGCTGTGCAGCCCATAGAACCTTAATTTGAACTGGGCTGGGCCAAAAAATGGCCCAGCCAGTTAACCCCTACGCGCCCCTTACTGGGCTCGCACCCCTTTTCTCCCCGCCGGCCCAATTGGCCCGCGTGGCGCATAGCTCTCTCGCGGCGGCGGCGGCGGCGGCGGGTCGCTCTCCCGGTTGCATCGGGGAGCCAGCGGCCGCGGCGGCGGCGGCGGCGCGCCCGGACACTCGGCGGGGAAGCTGCCGCTGAGGCACCGGGCACTCTCGCGCCCTTCTGCCCATTTACCCCAACCCTAGCTCTTTCCTCCACTTCTCCTTCCTCTCACGAGAGACTGGCATCGTGGAGGAGCATCACGGCGCCGTTGAGATCCCCTTCGCCGGAGTCGCGTGCCGTGTTGGCTTGTGCGCGGCTCCGTCGAGTGGTGTCTCGTCGGTGCCCATTACCGGCGGGGCAGCAGCGGCGCGCACGCCCCTTCGCTCGGCGGCAGTCCGCAGCAGCCAGGGCGCAACAAAGGTGGCCAGCCTTGACTACAGCAGAGGCATGCCTGAGGACCAGCGATTGCCGTGCCTGTGGGGTGAACGTCGAGCCTTGGTTGCGTGAACGACGACAGTAAGGTCGAGTAAGTTCGTCGCCCTTTTCAAGGGTTGTGATTTGAGCTTGGAGAATTTCTCATGATAGGTTTTCGAATCATTGGGGATTTAAAGTGTTTGAGTGCTCTTTGTAATAAATCCACTGGTATATGTTCTTTCACCAGAAAAGCATGAACTAGCACATGAACATGTATGAACAACACTGTGTAGTTGCAGGTCCTAGCATGAGCTTGCACTGGCTCGCCATTGTTAAGCTTGTAGGATCGATAAGCTTACAGCTAGGACACAAGAACATGACTGGATTAGTGTTGCTCATACCTTGTTTGAACGAGTTAGCCATTCCAGTTCGCTGCCGACCCGTGCCTGCTTGCAGTGGTTTGGGAAACCCTTCCCAATGCTTCCGCAGCGCGCTTCTGATCAGTGGCCTGTTCTAGTTGCTTTCATTAGTTTTTCACTAGCGCTTCACTAGATTGAGATGGCTCTAGGATGACTCTCTCTCTCTCTTTTAACTTGCTGTTGCACACTGGGGGAGTTAATCTGATACAGGTCTGTCCTTGTCCCTGATCATGGCTCAGGACAACCCTCTGATTTGTGTTGTGCTTAGATCAATCCAACACACTCCCTGTCCAACAAGGCCCAGAATCGAGACCCACTGCCCTCTCTTCTTTTCCCAACTAGCGGGTCTGAAGAGATGGTGCAGACGGGCGCTGAATGCCTGCTGTCCAAAGGACAGAAGCCCCTCAACTGTCGTACTCCCATTATTGGACCCTGCACAAGATTGAAACTCACGTACCTGCGATATACTAAGGGCATTGCGAGAGCTTAGTGCATCTTCTCTTTTCAGTAGGTTTTGTATTACAGTGATAAAGAATGGTATCCTATGCATTCAACCTATCGCAAGTAACATAATTGTTTTTCCACTACATATAGTTACTTGCTCAAAGTTAAAAGAAAGTTTGACTTGTAACTAAACTGTTCCTAGGCATGGTTAATTTCTTGATCATCACTCTGTTTTCCATTGCACATTTCAACTAGATTGAAGCTAGCAGCTAATTTTTTCAACTTATAACGCTTTTGTAAAAACTGTAGGTACTTGATTGTCATTGATGATATATGGGATGAACAACCGTGGAAACTTATTGAGCGTATTCTATTTGAAAACAACCTTGGCAGTAGAGTAATCATGACAACTCGTAACATTGGTGTTGCTAGGTCATGTTGCTCTTCCAGCGATGTTGATGGCATCGTTTATGAACTGCAACCTCTTTCTCATGGTGACTCTGAACAACTGTTCTATCATAAGATATTCGGCAAGGACGAATGCCCTGCTGAATTAGAGGGTGTATCACAAAGAATATTAGAGAAGTGTGAAGGCTGGCCATTAGGTATCATTACCATAGCTAGTCTACTCGCAAATAAACTGACACAAACAGAGGATCACTGGTATGGTGTATACAACTCAATCAGTACTGGACTCGAAAATAATAATCTTGGTGTCAAGGACATGCGGTTGATACTATCTCTTAGCTACCGTGATATGCCTTCACAGCTCAGAGCTTGTCTTTTGTACCTAAGCATATTTCCAGAGGACCATATAATTGCGAGAGATGACTTGATACAGAGATGGATAGCCGAAGATTTAGTTCGTGGAAGACAAGGTGACAGCCACAGCCTGTATGAATTAGGAGACAAGTACTTCAACGAGCTTATTAATAGGAGTATGATCCAACCAAGCAATGTGGATACCTTAGGGAGAGCGCATGCTTGTAAGGTACACGATATGGTACTTGAGTTTATTACTTTCTTGTCAGCTGAAGAAGGCTTCGTCACGATATTGAATGGCTGGCAGCCTTTTCCATCTGAGCCAGACAGCATACATCGGCTATCCCTCCGAAATAGCAAGGGACAGGACGGCATACGACCACAGGTTATCAATAGGTTGCCTCATGTGAGGACACTAGTTGTATCCTCGAGTGCTATTGATTCAATGCCTTCCCTCTCCATCTTCCCAGCTCTACGTGTCTTGGAATTAGAACATTGCACCAGTCATACCATCAGGGGTGTGGAAAGGTTGGTTCACTTGAGGTATCTGAGGCTAAGCCAAAGATCCCGTTATTACTACAACGACGATGTTTGCATTAAGCTTCCGAAAGGGATCGGAAGGTTACAGTTTTTGCAGATACTGGACCTGAAAGAGGCCAGGATAAAAGAATTGCCATCCACTGTGGTTCAGTTTAGACAGCTGAGGGTGCTAGAGATTTCACTCCGTCAGTGGGACAAGAGATATGAGAAGCGTTTACTCCAGTGCTTGTCCAATGTGAAGCAACTCGAAGCTCTTTGTATCTTTGCTCATCCAGATTTATCCTTGGACTTCATGTTGCAAGCAGATTGGGCCCCTAGACACCTCCAAAGATTTACAGCATCTGCATCTCCCCATGTGCGGACTGAAGATATAATCAGGACAGGGTCTGTATGGGCAGAGCTGAGCCCGGTCTCCACACTACCAAGGTGGATAAATTCCACGCTCTCCACCCTCACTGACTTATCCATCATGGTGAGGACACTAGAGCAGGCAGATCTCGACATTCTTGCATATTTGCTCATACTTCGTTCTGTGGATTTGCAAGTGGTAAAAGCCACCAGAACAAGACTGGAGATCAAGAGCAGTACTACTGGCCATGGAACAGCATTCCGGTGTCTAGGAATCCTCAAGTTTGCAACTCGTGCAGTGGGGCTGGTGTTCAGACCGGGAGCCATGCAGAAGCTTCAAAAGCTATATCTTTGCTTTGATGTTGCAGAGACAAAAGATATTCATGGTGATTTCGATTTGGGCTTGGAGAATGTCACCTCCCTTAAGACTATCAACGTGGAAGTTGACTGTCGCTCTGCCAGGCTCTGGGAGTTGAAGGCTGCAGAAGCTGCATTGAGCAATGCAACCAACCTGAATCCCAACCGTCCAGCTCTAGAGTTGAAACGGCATTTCCAAGAAGAGATGCTACATGATCATCAGGAGGAAGAGATCGTTCCTGAGGCACAAGAAAATAAGAGACAAGATGTACGGAATTGCTAGTGATTTCTTGCTATTAATAATGTGTGTTCGTTTGTTTATGTTCTCATTTTAGTTTCACCTACTCCTTTTTCTAATCTCTTCTTGCATTGGTTGGCCTCTGTGCTCAGACTCTACTTTCCAGGATTGGGCCGTTTGGAGGAAACGGAGGGAGGGCTCGTGACATCCAGGTGCCACCCCACCGTCTGGAAAGCGTGATAATTTTTAGCAGCAACGTCATAGAGTCACTTGCATTTTCATACACTGATCATAATGGGCAGCAGCACAGTGCAGGTCCCTGGGGTGCCCGTAGTGGGAGTTTTAATTCAACTGTGAGTAATCCAGCCACACTTAATGTTTAACTCTTCATTCATGCATGCACGCGTTTACTATGTTATCCAGCAATATAGTCACGTACCTCCTTGCAGTAGTCCTCATATACAATATAAACACCAGGTTAGTATGCGTCGAATATTGACTGTATTTCTTCTCTTATCTTATATATACAGATTCATCTTGGTCCGTCGGAATATCTCATACAAGTTTCTGGAACAATTGGCTCATTCTCTTTTTCCAATGAACTTGGTTCAGTCTCTGGACCTCACAACCTTATAACCTCGCTTACCTTTGTCACCAATGCTGCTTCATATGGACCTTTTGGAAAATGTGAAGGAGATCCGTTCGTCGTTCCAGAGCAGAGCAATAGCAGAATTGTTGGCTTCTTTGGTCGCGCAGGGTGGTATATTGACGCAATTGGTTTCTACGTTCGCCCACTGTGACTGCAGCTCATCCCACGTTGTTTCATTGTGAGTGATCCTTCTCCCTCTCCTCTCTCAATGTGTCATGTCTTCACCTCCATGGCAAATACTAAATCCGTTCCAAATTATAGTTCGTTTGATCTTTTCAACCCCGAGTTTGACTACTCGTCTTATTTGAAAATTTATACAAAATATCACACCTTTTCTTGTGCTATGTTTTATTAATAAAAGTTCTATAAGAATGACTTAAATTTGATCATATTTACACAAATCTTTTGAATAAGACGAGTGGTCAAACTTGGGTTTAAAAAAGTCAAAAGAACCATAGTTTGGAACGGAAGGAGTAATTGGCAAGCACGATATAAAAGTAAACGAAGAATTAGCAAGCAATTTATCCTTCCCCCCTCTCTTTTTTATATATAAAAAGATTTTCCTTGCATCACCGCAATGGTACCACCCTACAGTCAGCCATCCTTGGAACTGTCGCCCGAGGTAATCCTCTACAGTTTTCATACACCAAATCCTGAACCCTAACCCGGCCGGCCCAAAACCCCCGACCTTAAATATAATTCTTCTTCGATTCCGGTTATTGAGCTCCTGCCGCCACCATCATGCCCCCATCCTAAAGACTTCAATGTCCCTGCTTGAGCACCGTAGCCCCCCATTGGCCGTGTATGATTGGGGCGGCCAAAAAATACGCACACACTGCTTGAATATATATATTTACCATGATTGTTTTCTTGCAATATTGGCCAGGTCTGTTGCTGGGAGAGCTACGGAAAGGATTTCACCATCTGCACTCACCTTGTCAGTTGTGACTTGTGGCATCTACACTACTGCTCCTCTTCAATAAATATGGATAGCAGCTTCCTGCCTTCACGCAAATTTCATCCTCGTTGTTATATATTTATGTCTTACCTACCCATTGAGAATCGAGGAGGTTTTTTTTTTTTTCTTTGCGAATGCTTGTTTCTTGGTTTGTGGTGGGCTAGTTATGATATCTCTGTTCCCGCTAGGTTGAGTCAGTACAACTATAGCGGTGTGGCTGTTGTTCGTTGATGGACTTATGGTGCTGTAACAACTGTGTGAAGCCAGTAATAGTGTCTGTTTGCTTCTGTTTTTTAATTACATAATACTGCAAAAACGGGGCATTGTTTTACCTCCGCATAAAAATAAACACGGCATGGTGTCAGTGGTTCCATTCGTGAATGTGATGTTTTAATCATAGAACTCTCCTTCACGACCATACGGATAAGAAAATATAGTAGGGTAAGAAAGATGGGGATAGGGATATGACGTTTTATATCCGACCATACCCATGTTTGGGTTGTTTATGGTTTGGTTTGGGTTAAGTGATGCTTTTTTGTTTGAAAAAAGACACGCACACGCACACCCTTCCATTGCTCGTCCCTGCTATCGACTTCGGTGTCTTGCATGGTTGACCGGGCGTGGCTATTATGGCGGCGGCAGCCGGGGACACGGATCCTTTGCAGTGGCTACTTCCACTGTAAGTTAAGCAGTGGTTCATCTGAGCCCTTCATCTGGCAAGGGACGGCATGGATCAGAGCTCTCTTTTCCCCCTTCTTTTTTTTCTCTACCGTGTTCCACCAACAGGTCTTTTGAAGGGAAATAGCAAAGAGAATAGAAGATTTGGCGTAATTTTCTTACTGGATGACCGAAGTGAGGATTTTTTTTTCATTTTCAATATTTTAATAATAATCGCTCCTAAAAACATACAAGGCCAACGGGCGGGTGCCTGTTGGTGAAAAGGAGCATACCTATCCTATCTACAGTCAACCATGATTAGCGTTGCTAATGCTGAGTATAACAATTTGATCATAAAAATAATTAATCTTAACAAGATCAACAACTCTTTAGTTTTGAGGTCTTTCATCTGCTACCTACAATCTATAACTCTTATAAAGATAAATTCTATTACATTAATTCTCTTTTAATACAAGGTGCCCACATCATTTATAACTAAAGGCTTGCGCAATGGTAATAGCCAGTACTAGCTACATAGCCAGCTGATGTAGAAGTGAGAGATAATACAATGCTGGACCCTCCTCTCACATATTCTTGTGCTACGTGAAATAGACTAGTCATTTGCTCGTTGCTAGTGACTTTCTCTTACTTTATGATTGTCACGTCAGATCTAGCTAGCCAAATAGAAGTTCTATATATCCTTACGGTGTGTACATCATTTTCTATTAAGTCCACATCATTCTTCACTAAGTCCACATCATCAATTATTAATTACAAAAAATATCCATGTCAGTTCTCTAAAAATCTTTAATCTATTAACATACAAGTCATCTACATAAGCTATGTTTTATTATAATAGATATGTTTTTTAAAAAAAAATTACAGCAATGCGCGAAGTATTCTTATAGTTATTAAAATGCTCAAGAAAATAATCCCAAAATTTAAGAGGCTTGTTAATCACGTACCGCGCTTTTAGTATTGATGCCTCGTTTAAGAGTCTATCCTGTGTTAATTGCATTATTGGAATATCTATGCCTTCTGCCCTTCTTTTTTCTGCTTCCGATTTTCCTTGAACCGAGTGATAGCAAAGTGAATAGAAAACGATCCATGCCATCCCTTCACAGATGGAGGGCTCACGTGAGCCACTGCTTAACTTACAGTGGAAGTAGCCACTGCATAGGATCCGTGTCCGCCGGCGGCAGCCGGCAGGCCTTAGCAGCGGTGATGGCGGGTCGTCCCTGCAGGCCATGGAGGCGGCACCCCTTATGGTGTGGCCAGTGGCAGGCATTAATTAGCTCGCAGCTGTGGAGGCCGCACGGCGCAGCTACGAGTAGTGTAATCCCAATAGAAGAATAGCAGAAACCCGATATAACCAAAACTCCAAAAGGTTTGTGCATCTGAGCTTAGGATGATAAGCCAGTATTTTACAGCAAATGCACTAAGGCCTTGTTTAGTTGCAAGGCAACTTCCAAGTTTTCCAACTCTCTCTCCATCATATCACCATCACATCAATCTTTGGCCGCATGCATGGAGCATTAAATGTAGATAAAAAAAGTAACTAATTACACAGTTTGGTTCTAAATCACAAGACGAATCTTTTGAGCCTAGTTAGTCCATGATTGAACAATATTTGTCAAATACAAACAAAAGTGCTACAGGAGTTCGGAATTCTACCTTTCCACCTTTCTACCACAACTAAACACGGCCTAACTATCTTTTTGTACACTGACAATATTGTTTGGGAAAAACTACTACTCCCTCTGTCCCAGAATGGAGGACGTTTTGCGATTCAAAATTTGTACCAGAAAGAAAGTCGTTTTAGCATATAAGGTGGGTCTCAGCCTATAGAGTAGTAGGGAACCAGTCCATCTATCATCTCTGGTTGGCCACTTGTAGGAATAGAAAAATAGAAAAAGCTGAGTTGGAGAGAGAGAACGATTGGATGACAACGAACGGAGAGCAAGAGAGAGAATAATATGGGGGATGAGAGAACATTAGAGTAGGGGTATGTAGGTATTTTACCATCACTATCAGTAGTTGTGTGGAGTCCTAGAACGTCTACTATTCTAAGACAGAGGGAGTATGGTACAACCACTCAGCTCAGTTGCTCTAAGGAATCAGTGACTTTATACTGCAACCAAACGAGAGTTCATCGGTCTCCACTTTATAGAGCTCAAAACTCTAAATTCCCAGGCGAGGTACAGGTCTGGCTGCAAGGCAAGATTCCCCAACCCTTGTTATATATATTTATGAGCTGGCGTACTGCTACTCTACCTATCTGAGCTGGCGTCCGGAGTTCAGACCATCCGCACCGGAGGCCTGGAAACCGACCGGTATCTCCGTTTACAGGTCAAAATAGCTGCAGCGGGGACGGTAAAGTGAACTGAAAACGTCGCCGAGCTCTTGCCGATCGCCAAATTTGGCGCGGTACAGGCCGGCCTGTACAGTCGATGCGGCCCCACGAGATGATGAGAGAGAGAGAGAGAGCCGCAGCGCCGCTCGCTGTGGACGGTCGTCCGCCGCTGCCGGGGGGACCAGAGGAGGACCAGAGGAGGAGGAGGAGGACCACCGGAGGGACCAGAGGAGGAGGAGCACCACCGCGCCGGAGGAGGAGGAGGAGGAGGAGCACCACCGCCGCCGCCGGAGGTCCGTCGCCCTCCGCCCGCCTGGCCGCCGGTTCGACGTGCCCGGCCACCCGAGCTCCGCCCGCTAGTTCACCGCGGCCGCCGACCAAGATCCGCCCGCTGGTTCGCCATGCTCGCCCCACGAGCTCCGTCTCCCTCTGCCGCCTCCGCCCGGACCGTTCGGGCGAGCTCCGGGGCCGGACGCGCGGGCGCCCCGCCGCCGAGCCGCTCGGGCGAGCTCCGGCGCCGGCCGCGCGGTCCGGCGCCAGCCGCGCTGGCGAGCCCCGTCGCCGAGCCGCCCGTGGGGAGGAAGAGGGAGAGAGCTTGCCATGGCCGCCGAGTCGGGGAGGGAGAGAGAGAGCCTGGGGTCTCGCCCTCCGGCGGTGCCGCCCGAGCCGTCGCGCGGTGGAGGCGGCTC
>JAKNSH010131513.1:0-10046 GCA_027790015.1 Cymbopogon flexuosus | reverse complement strand
CCCGGGATGCGAAGCTGCGGGGCAAAAACCAAACAGCCCCGCCACCCCCCCCCCCCCCACCCCCCCCCCCTTTTTTTTTTTGAGAATGGGACGTCGAAGGCTGCAGTTCAGTATCCGTACCACTATGCCATGCACACGTTTTCAGTTGTAGACTTAAAGCCACATGAAGAACCGATAAGTGCCTATGTCTATATTAACAAAAGAAAGCACTTAGTGCCTATGTCTATATTAACAAAAGAAAGCACTTAAGTTCCTTACCAAACTAGAAATCTTGGTGAAGTTTAAGGTCAAAGCTTTAGTATCTAGTACAGTTTCTGAAGGTGACTGGGATGTGTCAACATTGGCTTCCATAACCTTGTTGCCCCCACGATCATTTGTACAATACTTCTGTAGCCACCTGTCAGTCTCCCAGATTATATGCATAATGCTCTCTCTTGCAGTATATTGGTGCTGCTCACATGGGAGAATCACAAGACGGCATGGCACCCCATGACCTTTCAAGGCATCATAAAACTGACTTGACTGCAAACATATACAAAGATTATAGTTCTAGAATACGACCAAACCCATAGAAAAAAAAAAGGTCCAGTACTCAAATATCCCATAAGCTATTGTTGCTACCTGCATTGCTGTTGTTACTTTGCTGTCATCTTCTCCATGAATCAATAGGATCGGCTTCTTGATTTTGTTAGCTGACATGAAGGGACTGATCTTAATATAGGTATCCGTGGCCTCCCATAGCGTCCTCATCTCTTTCTTCGAGCCAAAAATAGAGACAAGTTAAAAGGGAACAAAAACATGTTCTTCTTATATAAAGGTTGCATTATGCAGCAAGGCCGTGCACCTGAAAACCAAATGGAGTCAGTGTCCTGTTGTAAGCTCCAGAGCGAGCAATACCGCAACAGAAAAGATGAGGAGCATGTGCTAAGAGGTTAGCAGTCATAAATGCACCATATGAGTGACCACCCACAGCGATTTTGTCAGGGTGAGCAACCTGAAGAACAAAATCAATTATGACTCTAATTTTTGTGAGCGGCATGGAGCATACTATCATAAATTCTTGATGAACGCTATAAACACACAGTAATATTTCAACTGCACTGGATCACAATACACAACCCCTAAACGTAAAGGATAACCTAAAGGAGGTCACTGAAGTAAGTAATCATCAAGCATAGTAGGTCAGAACTATTTGCATAAAAAAAGCAGTAAGAAAAACTTACCCCTCTTCTTACAATTTCATTTACTGCTGCTTCTGCACTAGCAACTAGCTGCTCTATGTACCTAGGAAAACAAATCCATCAAAATATTTTAAGTATAGCGTTACATCTACTACTTTCATGCTTTGCTAGAAAAAATAAAGGAAAGGTAAGTCTCAACATGATGAACATGTGACTAATGAGGATTTGGCAGTTACTCATTTTACAAAACTGAAACTCCAGATGTTCAAAGTACAGACAAGCATAATCATATTACTATTTTATCTTAACAAGTATAAAACTACCTGTCATTCGGTTCTTGGTTTTCTTCACCAATTATAGGGATTGTAGGGTCAGCAAGAATAGCAAATCTGTAGGATGTGCCAATTATAAGACTATAAGGTAAATAAATAGGTGTTGCAAAGAAAAAGGTTGCACAAATAAATGAATTAAGATCAAGCAAGGCACGCTGTACCCTCTAGCTAACCAAAGAAGAGGGAAGTTGCTGCTGATGCGTGCAAATTTATTGGGTGAGCGACGAACTTGCCCAGCAGCCTCTCTGCTTTTAAATTCTCCAGGATAAGACCAAATAAGGCATGGGAGTGGACCATCTATTGATGGATTATAGCCTGGAGGCAGATACAATGTAGCGGTAAGTTTAACACCATCCTCCCGGTGGTATCTTATTATTTGTTTCTGCAATAGCGCCAGTTGGGGATATGGATGAGGGTAATTTGTAATCTGGATTTGCTTCTTGTTTGACCAAATCTTGAGATAATATTGGGTGGTCTCTCTCCTTGACTCTTTAGATACAAGTAACTTTAGTTGATCAAGATGCACCTCACATTTAGGATGGTAAAACATAAGTGCAAGAATAGATTCGTAGTACTTTTCTTTGTCACTCTCCCATAACCGCTCTTTTTCTCCTGTATCTCTGTAATGATGAAGCCGTGGGCCATGTTATGTTAATGATCTAAAGAAACATCAAATAGTACATGAGAAGTGCAGCATAAATGCTTGATAGAGATAAACATTAGTTAACGTACACATTGAAAAGATCAAGAAATGGGATGCTTCCTCTCGGTGTGGCACCCCGTCCTTTCAGTAAGATGTAGCTTCCTTCACAGTTTCTCTTAATTTTTGCAATGACTAGGGTGCCTGCAGGAGTTCTGCACATCACTGGAGAACCTGGATTCGAGTAGGCATCTTCTGAAGATCTTTCAAATAATAGACGTGGTCTGAGATTTTCTTTGTCAGGGGATATAACCCATGTTCTTGTTCTACGTGTCTTGTACCAATATTCATAGACCAGAGCAAATGATCCATAGCACCAGTAGCTCTTTCTGAAGAGTTGGCAACCACAACGATAGTTATATAAGCTCCCCAAAAAAAGAAAACCTTGGCATTGTGATTTTTTTTAACACAATGGCAGGAGTTCTTCCTTTCAATTAATATAGGAAAGAGAGTTTATGTACAAGCAAAGACACTGGTGGCATTGTGAAATAAGAAGAAATAGGCACCCAAATTCGAGTTGAAGAGGACTCCAAAGAAATATACCACCTACACCTTCCACAAGCCGACCTGAAGAGCTCAAGAAAGTGCATCTATGTTTTTTTACAACAACCCAAGCAACTAGCGTATGGCTATGTTTTTTTACAACAACCCAAGCAACTAGCGTATGGTATTAATATTCTACAGATTATACGTTTCTAGTTAAATTAGAATTTTCTGCAAGATCATATAATCTAAGTAAAATCAATGGTGTCATGTTAACATTGAGAAACTGTGAAGAGGTTAGCCTGGTGTAGCTTGTACCTATATCGAAGGTCAAGTTTAAGTAAGACTTGGGGCTTCTCGCCATTTAAAGGTTCGGCAAGTTCCATGTAAACTATATCACGTGGCGATACTTCAACATTTGAGTCCCCTCCATCTTGTGCCTCCGCCCTTTATAAAAATATGAAATGTGAATTCTGGAAAATAACACTAGTTCTGGATAAGAAAAATCAAGTATGAATGGTAATAAGGTATTAACTAGGGCCTATTGGTAATATTGAACATAGTAGGAAAAATGGTTAAAAAAAACTAATATCATGTCTAGGGTTGAAAATCATATGTAATTTGATTCATAAGCAGCTAACTCTATCATCTCAAGAGTGGAACAAAGCATGGTCTGCCTTTGCACAAGCACAATCACCATGAAAGTAAAATGACTCAAGGCGAATGCATTTGTGTTATGAGTACCACATGATCGACTTTGCCTAGTTTTGTTCATCATGATTTGAAGTAGAATCATTCTTTTTTTTTTCAACTGAAGCCGCATTATTAATTGAAAGGCTAAGCTTACCAATATAATGTAGAAGGCATATCAGGCCTCCACCTGATTGAACGCTTTCCCTTACGGACACTATTAGCCGCAACAGGAATATCTTCAGCAAGGGGCAAATCACAAACTTCACGGACAAATCTACCTTCAATTGTCCACAACTCAACCTTTTTCGGGAACCTTTTATATGAAACTATAGAAGAATATGGTCGGTGCACAGAAGTGAGCATCAAATATTTCTCATCTGGTGAAGGATCAAGAGAAGTGTATATAGCAGGAAGGGCAATCGGTTTCACTGTCCCATCCAACAAAACCAGAACTAACTGAGAAGTTGCATAATAATCAAACAATTCTTCTTCGTGCAAATCTTTCAGCATTTCTTTTGTGGATCTCATTTGAATAATGCTTCCCTGCTCATTAGAACGAATCCTTGGACCAAAAGGAACTAGCGGCTTCATAGGTGGATCTCCACACGATGAAGGAACAGTAGAAACCAAAAGAGTAGAATCATTCACCCATACATAGCTGTAAAGCATCAGAAGATTTATGATGATTTGTGAGAAAAATACAGAAGGATGGTCCACCTGGAAAGTTACTGGCACTCACAGCTCAAAAATTGCATTTAATATTATGTCATTTGATTTGAAAAGTGGTCGAGCTTTTCCATTTTCTGCACCAGCAATCCACAATGCTAAATTGCTGCCACTATCCACCTACTCAGATGTCAGATGTGTCATGCCATCAAATACAAAACAGAATCATCAACCAATAACCACTGAAAAATTGTTCTTGCTTCATCATACTCTAAAGCATCAACTTATCACCTCATCTTCATGGTGCACAGTGAATGCCACATGCTGACCATCTGGTGACCTGGAATTCAGGATAGAGAAAAAGGAACATTTTTCTTTAAACCATACATGATTAGGGAAAAAAAGAACAGCATGGCCTTAATTCGTTATCATGCTAAAGGAGAGGACTATTGAAGAATAATGGGAAAATTACCATCCTACAAAATTAATCTTTGCATTCTCGTTGTGTCCTTTCACCACTTTCTCTGGACCCAAAGATCCATCATCCATCAGCAAATGGATACTGATCCCAGTATAAAAGGACCTAAAGAGAACAGCAGCAGATGAACTGCAGGGAAATTACAAGCACATATTCTCATAAATAAAATTGTACAAATCCATTACTTACATTCGACTCCTTGTGTTAGAACTTGGATCAATCCGTATACCAGCAAGTATTTTATCAGGTTTAGCAAGCTCTGACAATGAAGGCATAGCTCTACGTTTTAGAAACATGATCCTATCTCGGCGAGGGGAAATATAATAACTGGGATTCGGTGGCACATCGACAATCTCTTGGATTTCCTTTGGAGGGAGACGATATCCTTGACCTGTGTATAAACACATCATGTTAAAGCTAGAAAGCAATTCCGCAAATATGTCTTTTAATTAAAATGCCTTCGTCTGAATTTTTTAACTCCTATGGAAGTTGGGAGCATAGACAAAACAAAACTAACAAAACCTGTTCATCTTGAACAGATGAACCAGAAGCAGAACTTCGACGGACGTCCGTTGCCAGCATCCCAGCACTATGACCCACTCAAAATCACTGACGGAAACTGATTGAATTGAATATTACCCAAACAAGCAAGTAAGATGACCTTTTCAGCATTTGAATCGAATCAACAAAATCCCCAAAATCACCAGACAATACCTCGCCAGAATTACAGTTGTTTCTCAGACAAGGCATGGTAATGATTAATTAAAGCTTGGGTCCCTTTCTACAACAGTCACAAACTCACCCCCATCGTCTTCCTCCACGGCAGGGCCGGAGTGGGAACCAGTGGAGCACTCCGCCGCGAGGCCGATGCGCCTGGCATCGCTCCGGTGAGGCCAGAGGCGCAGAAACCTATGGGATGGAGCCGAGGAAGATGGTCCAGCGATGGAATTGGCATGGGAGAAGCACACGCGGTGGTCAAATCTCTGAAGCAGCATGACAAATAAGAGATTTTTTTTTGAGACTGAGACTGCTAGGTGTTCACTGTTCAGTGTTCGTGTTCTTTCCTTCCGGATATATCGACGTTGTTACTGCCACGCAAGAAAATAGAAAACCCAGACAATATCTTTGAATTTGGAAAAAAAAACATATGACACGCATTTGATAATTTTCCATACTCAGTACCTGAAGGTTTAAACGACATGTGTGAATATCTCCCTTGGTATGTTGTTAATGAAAAAATTAGTTTGCTTAAGCTAAAAGAGATAGGAGATAGATCTGATTTTGAAAACAGGAACCCTGAGGTTAACCTGCCTAGCAATCTAAATGTGGACCTAGTTATTAATAACTTCCCACCACTCTCCGCTGGAATGCCCTCTCCTTTGAAGGAGTGTTCAGATTCAGTGAATGAATCTTGGGCGGCTATAGCTTCTAAAAGCTGCAATAATTCAAAAACAGTTAATAATGATAGGAGCATTTTGGAATGTTAGGGGCCTTAATAAAGAAGGCAGACTTCAATGCATCACTGAATCTGTTATGAACAATAAGTTAGATTTTGTTGGTTTTCAGGAAACTAAGAAAGAAACTTTTAATGAATCCTTTTTGTCTTATGTTCATAAGGACTTCTTTTGGCATGTGTTGCCTGCTAAGGGTACAGCTGGAGGTATCCTAGTAGGTTTAAATGATAGAAAATATGAGGTTATGGCTTGTATGAATGGTGATTTTTGTGCTTCCATTATGATCAAAAACTGTTCTGATAAGTATGTTTGGAGATTAATGGTGGTCTATGGGTCTCCTTATGAGGAGGGTAAGATGGATTTTATCCAGGAACTGGACACCTTCCTAGCTAACTGGGATGGGCCCACCCTTATTGGGGGAGATTTCAATTTAGTCTCTAGTTGTAAGGAGAAGAATAATGGTGTAGTGAATCTGAAGTGGGTTGATCTTTTTAAAGATTGGATCAATAAGTTTGGTCTTATTGAGCTAAAACCTTCTAATAGAGTGTTTACCTAGACCAATAACCAGGAGCAACCTATCTTGGCTGCCCTGGGTAAGATCTTCTGTACTGCGTCTTTTGAGCAAAATTTTCCTCTGGCTTGTGTTTCAACTAAAGCTAGGGCACACAGTGATCATGTTCCTCTTTTGATCAACCTGAATGTTTAGGAAAAGAAGAAACCTAGTGTCTTTAGATTGAAAAATGGTGGCTTGAGCAACCAGATTTCAAATCCCTAGTGGTTAAAGTTTGGAATACACCATGTGCTTTTACAGATCCTCTAGACATTTGGCAGTTCAAAGTTAGGCTTCTTAGGAAAAAAGCTAAAGGTTGGTCCTAGAATAGAAATGCTGAGATTAGGAACCTTAAATTAGAACTCCTTAAGGAGTTTGAGGTTTTGGATATGAAACAGGAAAACAGTGTCTTGAGACATGAAGAGAGGATAAGAATGGATAAAATCAATCAAGATTTGGAGGCCATTTGGAGATTGGATGAAATAAAGGCTAGACGGATATCCATAGATAGAAAGATTGCTGAGGGGGATAGAAATACAGCCTATTTCCAAGCTATTGCTAACCAGAGAAATAGGACGAAAAGAATTTCTGGTCTTGAAACACCAGATGGTTGGGTGGAAGATAATGATGCCATGCTTAAGCATGCTGTCTCCTTCTATAAAAACCTGTTTGGGGAAGAGAATGATAGTGGAGTGAGATTAGGTGAATCTTTTTGGGAGGAGTGGGAGAAAGTTACTAGAGAAGCGAATGACATGCTTGAGGCACCTTTCTCTGAGGAGGGGGTGACCAAAACTTGCACTTTTGGAAATAGGATTAAAATGAATTTTATATGAATTTTCGGTGATCATGAAATATAGAAAAAATAATATTTTTCATTAAAGTTAAAATTTATTGTAGGGTGTAGCAACATTATTGTGCATTCATGCTGCTGCATTTATTTTATGTGTTTTTTTTTTACGGCGAAAGACTGTGGGGGAGAACCCCACAGTACACTTTTTTTTTGTATTGATTAAAGAAAAAAAAATAATAGGGGTTCTTGACGAAAGGTCAAAATAAATGCATTGTGCTGTGTGGTTTTTGACGAAAGGTCAAAAGGATTTTTAAACCTATTTGAAAACTTTTTGAAAATGCATTGGAAAGAAAAAGAAAAGGAGTTTTTCTTTCTCTCTATCCTCCTTCCTTGCTTCTGGCCCGAAGGCCTAGTCGGCCCAGCTCTCTCCTCCCTCTCCATTTCCCTACACGGCAGCCCAGCATCAGTCGGTTGGCCCATTTCGTCCTCTTACCCCAACTCGGCCCATCTAGCGAGTGGAAGCCCGTGGCCTCCTTCCTCTCTTGGGCCGAAGCCCAGCAAGTCAGTGATCGGCAACCCGTTTTCCTTTCTCCCTGTTTCACTGAATCAGTGGCCCCACGTGTCAGTCGTCTCCTACCTCACGTCGACGAACCGGACTCCGTTCGTGCGGACGCCGTCGTAGTCGACCCGGGCTTGTCCCAATTTCGCGTGTTTCCCACGCCGAGCCTCATATAAGCCGAGCGTCTCGCGCTGCACCGCCCTCGCCCAAGCCTCGCACCAGCGTCACCTTCGCCAGAGCTCGCAGCATCCCGAAAGCCTAGCCGCCATTGCCAAGCTCCGCCTCCGCAATCGATTTCGCCGATTTGGAGCTCCTCCGCCGTCGTAAGTTGCCTACCAAGCTTCATATCAAGCTCGTGAACTCGTCGGGTCCTTCAATTTCATATTCTGACCCTCATATTCTCGGCCGTCGCGCTGCAGGTTTTTACCGTCCGCCAATCGAAGCAGCCCGACCCCAACAACCTGCTATATCCTTCGATTTGTGTCTATGTATGTTCGCATCGATCTTGTGATTCTTTTGGTTTAAGTCCCGAGCCAAACGGTGGTCTGTAGGGTCGATTTCGATTTCTCCGGCGAGAAGCTCGCCGCCGGCCATGTCCTCCGCCGCAATTTTCCCTAGCTCCGGCCGGCAGCTCTGTTTTCCTCTCTCTCCGATCTAATCCTAGTCGCTCAATTTCGATCAGACGGCCACATTCGAAGGATACCCCTTCGGCCAGGCTCATTTGCATAAAAGTCCTTACAACTAATCCAGTTTCCAACCCGCCGTCCTTAGCGTCTTCAGTAAATACGTTTTCAATTCTGGAAAGCGTACTTCTCTCTTTACATATTTAAAATTTGTTTATGGTTATTTACAGTTCTGCCATCCATCATCTAAACCCTATATCTTCTTCGTTTTAGCTTCGAATTAATCCGTTCAACTTGCATTGGATTCGTAATTTAGTGATATACATGTTAGTATCATTGTTAATGCTGTTTTAAACTTTTGAAATTGAACTTTAGATTGAATCTATTATTTTATTGAAAGAAAACTTGTTTAATCCATAACTTCTCCGTTCTAGATCCGATTATAGTGATTTTTATGTATGTGTGATCGTAGCGACGTGTAGATTTGTTTAACAAGCTTTTCTTTTCAAAACTGTTTTTAGTTTTGATTGGTGTACTGTTTTAATATAGTCCCGTTGTTTGCTTCATGTATGATTGCATCGATGTTTGTGTGGTGCTTTACGATCATGTCCAGTCGGTGAGCTTTACGTTGGTGATCTAGAAGAGGTTGGAGATCAATAAGAAGTCTTTGAAGGATTTGAAGTTGAAGAAGGATCAAGGCAAATATAGCATGGGACCATCCTTTTTACCTATTCACTTTAATCACTTAATTATTTGCATGTGTCTAATTTGTTAACCGTAAGGATTTCCTAGATATTGCTACCTTGTACCTTGATACCTATGGGTGTACTCGCATATGGGTAGTTTCTTGCTAGTGCTTAACAAGATGATATATGATCTGAACTTTGACTAATGGTTTATGTAACAATAATTAAAAGATGCTTGTTACCCAATGGATTATCTATCGGCAAAAGCTGGGACTTACAGTACAACCGGAAGGACTACATAGCTCTAGATTTAGTTTACTTAAGAGATCTTTTCTAGCTTGTTCAGTGGTATGCCGTTATGGGTATAGGTCTACCTGTCCCGGAATATAAGAGTATAGGCTGCGGTTGTGTACCTTATAGGAAGAGGGGTTCTATATCTGTATCGATAACGTCCCTAATGGGTTAGACGAACTCTTGGGTGGCTTTATATGGTTTTCAGGTGTTATGGGAGTAGCTTGCCCATGCATTTGAGAATTATAACTCATAGTGAAAGTGTACAACCTCTGCAGAGTGTAAAACTGATATATCAGCTGTGCTCATGGTCATGAGTGGCCCGAAAAACTCATACAATAATGGTCCATTAGATGATGAGGATAATGAGAATGTTGGTGATGGAAATAATGATAAAATTGATGATGCTTACTCATAATAATGATCATGTGGTTTATTTGGGGATTAAGCATAACTATATTCTTAATTAATGTTAAAATTGTGATTTAATAAAATGCTAACCGCAGTAAACCAGTGTCAACCTTTTGAGCTTTATAATCCCATGTTATATTTGCGGAGTT
>JAKNSH010131207.1:0-11000 GCA_027790015.1 Cymbopogon flexuosus | reverse complement strand
ATTTTGAATTCACCCGGTATTTACCGGTTACCGCTCTTACCGGTCCGGTATACCGGTACCGGAGGCCGGCGGTAATAGGCCTCCGGTCGGTAAGAAAAACCATGGCCGGGAGTTCGCAGTACGGGGGAGCGTTTACTTTGTTTATTTTTAATTTAGGTTATTATTGGTTTTGGAATTGGGTGACAAAAAAGAGCCTCATGGGAATCGATCCCTGGCCGTGTGGAAGCAGGTCGCAGGGTGTAGGAAGGCATGCGACGTTACCTGATCGCACAGATAGGAAGGCAGAGTTAAAACAATTGTCGCACCAAAAAGGTGTCTATACTTTGTTCTTTTTATTTGTGGGAGATTTTATTTGTGGGAGATAATCTAGACTTCTAGTTGAAAGGTGAGTTTTTCTAGTTGTTTTGGACTGAAATACATGAAAATACTACAGATTTTTGCATTATACATTTATATATATAAGTATATACACAAATTTACATAAACGTGTGTAAAAATAGTTAGATATTCCCGGAAATACTGGGGAATACCCTTAGATCCGCCCATGCTTTGTTTAGGTTTTAAACGTTCTCCTCATCAGTGACCCCAACCCCAGCCCCCAGTCCCCAGGTATCATACTCCGTAGCCATAGGAAGGCATTTGTATTTCCTTACTGTCGTGACTGCATACGTAAATACATAGTGCTAAATCGCGGTCGGCCGCTGGGAGCGCTCCCAGCGGTCAATTCCCGACACAGCATCCAACTTTCCGTTTTTAGCAAAAAATAATCCCGCAACTTTCTGTTTTTGGAAAGTTTTTATTTTAAATAAAAAAAAGTTACAAGTCCGATCACGTAACTTCCATTTTATAACTTATAAGTGTAACTTATGTTCTAACTTATACGCATAACTTACATGATCTTGAATGTCTTTAAGTTATACTTATAAATTATATGTTTATCTTATTACGTGAGAACACATAAGTTTTAACGTTTTAGCAAAAAAAAAAAAACAAAGTTACAAATCCAGATAAATAACTTTTTTTTAACTTATACTTCTAAACTACTATCTAATTTATACACTTGAGTTAAGTGATTTTCAACGTTGTAAAGTCATAATCTAACTTATTCATATAAATTTTATGTATAATTTAGGTATCATAACATCGCAAAAAAACTTATACACAATGACAGTAGTATAAGAAAAAACAAAGTGAATTTTTTTTATCAAAATATATCCAAGTAGGATCTAGTTTCGTCCGTCTCGTTACGTAGAACACAGCGGTGCAAACGGAATTAAAAATGGATATATGGTTTAGAAATTATAGCAAATTCAAATAAATGTTTTTCTTTTTTTTCTGATGATGTCAGCACTAACATCACTCAGACAAAAACAACACATGAAAAAGAGGCAAGTAGAGGCAGCGGTTGGTACCGACCGCTGGGAACCAACCCAGCGGTCGCCCGTGGTAATGGAATTACTCTCTATATAATATACGCATACATCAAGGACGGGTATGCAACTTTGCATGCGTCGCAGTCTCCTGCCAGATGGGTCCCACGCCATGCAACCAGTCATGGGCCCTCCTCAGACGCTGCTGCATGCGCTGCCATTGGCCCCTGTGTCCATCCCCTCTTTCTATGCTTGCAGACCATACTTTTTTATTTGCAGGTCAGCTAGCGATTTCGTAGTCCTCGTTGCGGATGGCCTAAGAGGAACGCACTCGGCACTCGCCAGGAACAGCCCCAATCTCATTGTTGCGCTCTCCTAAAAATGAACCGATGAGTTTGTTTTTTTTAAAAAAAAAAACCCCCGAGGCACCACTAGAAAGCAGCTCGGAGCTCTCGCAGCACAGCTCAGCGCGCTGTCCCCTCCGTTCCCCCGGCAAGGGAAAACACGGCCATGGCAACGGAGCTCCTTGACGCGGCCGTCCTCTTCGCGACCCTCTCCGTTCCCATGGCCAACCTCGCCGGCATCATTCTGCACTACACCCCCGACACCGTGGCGGCGGGCACACTCGTAGCCATCGAGGCGTTTCGGCAGTACCTTCTTCTTGTGGGCGCACTACTTTGCGTGGTGCGGCGTGGGCACAAGGCACAGCGAGCGGCCGGCCATCGCGTGCACGGCATGACGCGAGCGCGCGAGGCCGTCGCTGAGGGCTGCACGTCAGCCACATATATATATATATATGCCACCGGCGCTGGCGGCACACGACCGCACAAGGCAGACCAGCTTCCTAAAGACGCAGCAGTACCGCCGCGATTCCAATGCTGCTGCTGCAGCAGAACCCGGACATGGCCATGGTGGTTGCCGCATCTGCGTTGGCATTGTTGGTTGGTCAGCTAGTGAGACGGAGGTGATGGAGCAACTCTTGCGTGAGCCGGCGTTCTGGAACACTGCGCTAACATCTCCACCGCTTTCACCCCTCGCGTCGAGTCGTCGCGGCATAGTACCGCAGCGTGGGCGTCCATTCCATCCGCGCGGCGTCGACGTAGGCCGCAGTGCATGGTGTGCGCGGGGATTTCAGGCTCCAGCGCCGCATCGGGTTTTCCGTGGGCCGCGACTGCCCATTGTGCAGACGATCACCACCATGTCGCTGCAGCCCATTGGACCGCGCACCTTTGCTACCACCCGCGCGCCTCGTCTGCCTCGGCCGCCGCGGCCTCTGCGGCTGTGACTCGCCAAGGAGAGCCCGTGGCCCGCCCACGCACGCAGCTGGGCTTGCGCGAGTCTTTGCAGCCGCCCGCGCGCCCGGTCCAGCCCGCCCTTGTCTGCCCACACGCGCTAACGAGCCTGTCCGTGTCGCCGCACCTCCTTGCCATCCAGCAGCAGCAAAAACATGGCGGCCGAGGTCCCTGCAGAACAGCCAAAGCGATACGCCATCCCTGCGTACATATGCATGCATGTTTGCATGGTACCATGCTAGCACCTCTCCCATTGCTCGCCAGTGGCAGAGACCGGATTTTGCACTTGGGTATTCCCAAATCGAAAAAAGAAATTCAATGCATAGCAGCATAGGTTTCAAATATAGTACTTACCATAATTAAAATAAAAAAATTAGTGAAATAAAAAATGTTCATAAGTTCCGAGATAATCTATAGAAACTATTCAAATCAACTCATTTTTTATTCTTTATTGCGCAACCATTTGTTAATAACAAGGCATCACTGTAGATCCGCCCCTGTTGCTGGCATCTCTCTGTGTGGTGGCACCTCTTCCTATGCTTTTCTCTCCCACTGGTTTTCTCGCTCTCCCTCTGTACAGGGGCAAAAGTAATTAATTGTC
Source organism: Cymbopogon flexuosus (assembly GCA_027790015.1). NCBI lineage: Eukaryota > Viridiplantae > Streptophyta > Magnoliopsida > Poales > Poaceae > Cymbopogon > Cymbopogon flexuosus. The sequence goes on along the minus strand of JAKNSH010131207.1, from coordinate 7,737 downwards.
ATAGCACAGCACATGGCAAACTCTCTCTCTCTCTCCATGTTTTCCCTTTCATGCACTGCTCTCTCTCTCTCGTCTTGCTCCTCTCTCATATCCTCCCAATTTTCTCCCCTGATTTGCTGGGTACCTTATGTGTTTCAGCTCCACATTTTTTTTGGGGTGGGCGTTTGTATCACTTCGGCTCCTTTATTACCATGCTCTCAGCCCGGCGTAGATGCACTACCAGTACCAGCACTTGCCCAGCAGCTACCTCTGCTCCCAAAACCAGAGCCACAATCAAACAGCAGCTCACATCACAGCTGAGCATTGTCTTGTCCCCTCCCTTCCAACAGCGGCAAGCAAAACCATGGCGGCCGAGGTCCCGGATGCTGGCATGGTGGCCCTCTGCATCGGCCTCGGTTGCGCCGCGATCCTCAAGCATCTCCCCCGCGGCCGTGTGCTCGACGCGGGCGTCGTCTTCGTCGTCCTCACCGTTGTAATGGCCTACCTCGCCGTCATTCTGCTCTACCTTCACATCACCCTGACGGCGTTTCTGCTGTTCCTTCTTTTTGCCTTTGCGTTGCTCCTCTTCGTGGCCTCCGTCCTCCGGTCTTCTTCCCCGCCCCCGGAGCCCATAATACCCTTATTTTAGCTTTGGAATGAACCGAATCCGGGTACTCCTAAACATCGTACTACTAGTTATAGTACTAATTACCAGTCGCTAAGCAAAAATAATGAAGTGCCATGCCTCCATCTGCAAGGAAGGGAAATGTTGCAGTTTCAGATGAGATGAGGCTAGAGCCTTCAGTGTCCCGTTCAGGTCTTGTTCGTTTGATTTCAGGAGGAGCCTTTGTTCTTGGGATGCAACGAAAAAGTTTTGAATGGGACCCATCCTCCGGCTTTGGGGAACCGATGTGTGGACCACTCCGGCGAGCCGGCGGCATCCGACGTTGAGTTTCCCAGTTTTGCAACTACTAGGCCTGGAGGAAGAACAGAGCTACCGTGCTTGACGTTGAAGCATGAATGCAAGAATAGGATACAAATCGACATTGGTTTCCTTTGTTCTTCTACTTGTGCTCTATCTTAATTAGTTGTATGTCTATTGTCTAGTGATCGATCTATCCCGCCACAAGTACTACTTCATTTCTGTAACATTACGAAGTCCAGTTTCAAATGTGCTCAAGAGCTCAATATTTTACACATGCGTGATTGCCTTAAGATGAGTCATGCATTTGGGCTCACGTCTGACTCGAGCATCAAGCATGCATGGAGTCGTTTTCTATTGGCTACCTGGTGGTTGTTGATGATTAGAAAAAAGAAAAGAAGGAAAGCACGTGAGCCGTAGTCTGGTTGCGGGCGAGGAAACGTTTCCTGCGGTAGAACCGAATCGAAGCAGTTGCCACCAAAGAAAAAAAGGATCATGCTTGGGAGAAATGGGGACTTTGGGAATTGAGAGTACCACGATTCACGCACCATTTCGAAGCTAGTTCGACGATGGTATGGAGAGAGAGAGAGAGAGAGAGATGGGGCCATTTGAGGCGCGCATATGTATCTGCAAGATGCATGCTTCTTCTGCAGTACTGTATCCTGCAATCAGCTACAAATAATTTTGTTGCCGTCAAACGCTAGCAGGTTTCCGGCTTTGAGGAATCATGCAAGACCACATGCCGCTGCATATCCTTATTGACGCAGTCATGCATGGCATTTCGTCCCAGCCCTCCGCTCTGGGTCTCCATCTCAGCACCTCCGTTCACTCGTCCTGAGAAGGCATCCGGCCATCAGTCCGCTCGCTCACCTTCATAAATCATGAATATTGAACCATACAAAACCTCAGAAACAAAAGGACGCTGAGAATCGGGAGTGGCAACACCGTGCGCCCGCCGTCCCCGTCCCTGCAGCTGCAGATGTCAAGACGGAAGAGAGGAGAGAGCCCGTCAGAGATGAGCGCGGGAAAAGACACCATGGCCACAGAGGAGAACCGGAGCGGGATTCGCCCCGTGTGGGCGATTGACAATGCGCGGGAGGGCAAAGAAAGTGATCGAAAAGGGCTTGTAGCGAAAAAGGCTTGTGTGCCATACTGCCCTTGAACAAAACAGGGGGAAAAAGGTAGGGACCATGAACAATGTTTGAATAGTTGCTGAATGGTTCAATAAATAAAGCCTATAAAATAAGGCCGTCACCCAGTTCACCTTACCACAACCACAACACCATTCAGTACCAGTGACCACTCTCACGCCGGCTGCCCAAGCCCATGTGCCCAGTGCCACACTGCTCACTACTGCTAGTACACTACCACTACCCTGTAGTGACAATGGCTTCCCCCGTCGCGGACCCATCCAGGTTCGTTATCGATGCCGCCGTCGGCTTCCGGCACGTCCTGGAAGCAGTTCTCGGGTTCGTGGAGAGGGTAACCTCTAGGTACGAGTGCAACCCCGTCGTCCTCGTGCTCGTCGTCTTGCTCGCGCGCAACAGATGAGAAGTTGGGCCTTTCTTCAGCCCAACAGATGAGAAGCCCACCGGCCTTTGTTCAATTAGTCAGCCCAACAGATGTGAGAGTTGAAGCCCACCGCACTCTCATACATACTCGATGGCCCAACTGGTGTGTTAATACGGCCCGCAAAAACACAGCCGGCTCACATTACAAACCGCTAGTATAAATTCTTTTGTAGCGGCGGTTAGCAATGAGATCCGCTTGAATTGTAGTTCACATTTTCAGAAGCGGTTCAGCAATGTTATCCGACTGAATAAAATGTTTTACACCAACGGTTCTTTACTTTGGTCCCACCGTTTCTTTACACTGGCGCCTGCTCTGTATAAACCGTTTGTAAAAAAAAAAGGGGCGCTAGTATAGTGACCGGCTGTACTAGTGGCGCTCATGGCTCTCATGGCCTACCTCCTGCTGGCCACCGCTGTTTTCATCGTCTCCGTCGCCGTCTACGGTTACACCCGCATCGTCGTCGAGCGCGGCGACGTCACCCGCCCGGAGTTGGCGCTGGCCGCCGCCGCCGCCCTGTCGCCAGCAGCGGTGTTGGGATCGCTTGTGAATCTCGCCATCAAGCTCGCCGTCACTTTTCTTATCATCGGTGTCGTGATTTATATGATCGGCAATGTCATGCTCGCCGCTCGTAACTGAGGGCCGGAGCAAAATGAACTGAAACTATATATCACTGGCAGCTCGAAGCAGTAGCAACGAAGTACTAGCACATTTGCTCACTTGTAGCTGTAGCCTGTAGGAGTTTATTTTAGTTCATCTTTTTTTTTTTTTTTGTGCGGAGATTAGTTCATCTAATCATTAGTAGTACGGTAGTACCTGTACCTCTGAACTCGGAAGCCTAGATGGGCACCCTCTGTAAGTGTTTTGGAATTATCCCGATGAAGCTATTTCTGCTTGAGCTGAATAAACAAAAGAGCAACTCTTCCTGCAAGATAATAAAGCCTCGAGGCAATGGGTCATGAAGCCATGCACGTACGAGTAATAGTAGTGAACATAAAGGTTGTGGTGGAGAATGACTAATGTACTTTTATCCATCTGATCTGAATCTCCACTGTTGTTCAATACTTAGCTCGGATTTAATCTGCACCTCTTGCGGGTAATGGAATTTGGCATGTTGCACTTTGCTTGGGTCTTAAATGTTCTCCTCATCGGGGACCCCAGGTATCAACTCCGTAATCAGAAAGGAAGACACTTGTTGTATGTGGATTTTGGAATCCGTCTCCTTGCTGTCCACTGTCCTCACCTCCATCACAAAGAACAACAGAGAGGCAAGAGTTTTGCTCTCGGAGCATGCCGGCGAGGTTCGGTGAACTACTAGCATATTGCAGCAACGGCGCAGCTTCGCGTGGGTGATTGGCGCGCCCAAATCCTGTCCGGCGACCGTTCACGCCAAGTGACGCTAAAAACAAAGGGATTAGGGACGAACTAAAAATAAGACCCGAACATGCGACACCCTAACACACTAGTACACACAAAGAACAAGCTGCTGCTGCTAAGTAGAGAAGCGGGCGTGTCGTCGAGTGTCCATGGACCTTGGGCCTCCAACAAAAGATCCTGAGGGCATCAGTATAAGTAATTCGCGTGTTGGCGATGGGTAAAGCAACCGAGCGTTCTTCGGCAGGCTTTTGCTGCGGTGATTTTTACTGTAGTTTGCCTTTTGTGTGAATTTACTGTAGTTGCCTTTTGTAGCTTCAAGTCTGCCTTTTGTGTGGATTTGTAGCTTCAAGTTTGCCTTTTGCTACGACGAGAACAAGCCGCAGCCTTTTTGTTTGTTTGTTGTTGGCGATGGCTTTTTTTTTTTTTTTTTTTGACTGTTATAGTGTTGTTGGCGATGGCTTTTGCTACGCCGCCCCACCTGTACACACATCGCCTCTATCATGCAGTTTGTACTAATACTGAACGAGCTGCCACACATGACTGTTGTGAATGAGCTACAAACATCAGTGAACAAGCTCAGTGATGTCTGGCAAGTTCTCTTACAAACACCAGTAGCAGCGCTGGGAAGATGCGAACAGTAGTACCGGCCGGGAGTACGGGGATACCGTCGATTCTAGCTGTCGCCGCTGCTGCTTTGAGGGACGGGGACTGCTACTGAGGCGGCCGCAACAGCAGCCGCTGCGATTGCAATGCAGAACCCGCACCCAACCATGGCTTTTGCCGCATCTGCGCTGGCATGGTTGACTGGTGAGCTAGCGAGACGGATGGAGGTCGTGGACAAACTCTTTGGATTCCTCTGCTCGCTTGTCCTATGTCCGACACCGTCAGCCACAGGCCACCGGCGCTGGATCGCCGGTTTTCTGGAAGCTTCAGCAACATCTCCTCCGCTTTCACCCTCGCGCGCGTGGTTCGCGCTTCCGCCAGCCCACACACGTCCACGGCGTCGAACGCCGCAGCCTAGTACTCCGCGTCCGCCAGCCCGGCCGCGTCGGCGGCGTTGCAGTAGTAGCGCAGCGCACGCGAACCGTGCTGTGCTGCCCGCGACCCCGAGGAAGTCGGCGATGGTGGTGCTGAGTCTCGTCGCGTTGCAGGCAGTGCGCGGCCGCGTCGGGGTCCTGGGCTGGGAGCCTGGGACGCAGCGTGGGCGCCCATGCATCCACGCCGCGTCGACGTCGGCCGCGGCGTCCGGGACTTCAGGCCATCGGGTCGTCTCTGAAAGCGGAGCGGCCCTGCTTGTGTGTCCGCCCGCCCCACCACCGCGGCTGCCCGCATGTGCAGACGAGCGCGGCCGATGCGGCGATGCTGCTGCAGCCCAGTCGACCACGCATGTCGCCTCGCTGCCACAGTCGCCCTGACCACTGCGCCAACCACGCACTCCGCATGAACGCGCCTTTGCTACAGCCAAGCGCGCCTCTGCATCCGCCTCGCCGCCGCGGCCTTCGCGGCTGCCCAAGCACGCGACTTCGCCGCCGCCTGTGCGCACGGTGGAGCCAGCCTGCTGCCGTGGCCATGGCTGCCATGCTGGCGTGGACGGTAACGCGACGCCCCGCGGCCGCGCCTTGCCTATCACCCCACGAGCGGTGAGGCACAGGGCCACCACAGCGACTGGTGAGGATGTCTGCGTCCGGCCGCCGACTCTATACTTGCGCCATGCCCAGGCCCGAGCGACACCACAGCAGGGCCTTCCGTGCGCGCTTCTCGCCTGCATTCAGTTCGCTCTAGCCAGTCCTTTCGTAGTTTCGTGGACATGAAAGTTTTCTCCAATGTCAAGCACGTAACAGTTAACACCTTTACAGTAATGTAGCGTTTTGGAAGTATCCCAAGTGAGATCCGACGAGCCATATGCATCTGACGATATCGCCCTCCTCCATGAAACCTATTTCTGCTTGATATGGAGGAAGTTCCTTATTGCAAAATACTGTCCCAACAAAGACTCGGAGGCAAACACATTAGGTCGTGTACAACGCACCAGGCTGGCGTGCCGTCTTGTGTGCCACGTCTGAATCTTGAGTCCTGACCGATTTATCTCACGCTGCAAACTTTTGAAGCATCCTAAAATTATTGCCTTCTCATGACGTTTGCATTATTTGCAGCTTGCTTGGCATTGCCATGTATACATTCAACATCACTACCTGTGGTCTGATCAGTTTACTTTGGCAGTGCTTATGAGTTTTACTTTGTGATTTCAGGTGTATGTGAGGCTTGATCACTGGGCTTGATGACGATATATGGAAAACATTCTCCATTTCTCCTAGAACGGCGGAACGGATGTAAGTTCACTTTGTTCATGTCCTATTCACGTGCAAATTTGTTTTGACAATCGGCAGGTGCTTATGAGTTTTTTTTTTTTTTTGTCGCTGTTTCAAGACAAGCAATTTGCTTTCCGATGTACTGCATGTATTTCAGAAGAAAAGATCATGAAAATACCAGCAAAAGTATTTTATTTCTGTAATTAATATATTTTCACAACAAAATATAATTTGATAACCCACTGTAATAGGACCAGTTAATATGTGTGGCACAAAGGGTTGTCCCTCTTATAAAAAAATATTTGATACAGGGTGCATTTGATAATGCCAGTTTATGATGATGGAACTTTATTTATCATCACTTCATTGAAAGAAAAATCATGCTTACTGCCACTGGTAGAATAAGAATGTAACCCATTTGGCAAGATGTTCTGTGTCCGTTTCAAAGCCTGTGGGTCTCAATCTGTATTGGCCTAGCATCGTCATTCAGGAGCGCTGTGGGCTCATCAGTAAGGCTTGTGTGCTCGTGCCAGTGTGCATGTGTGCGTGCTGCGTATCGTGACAGAGAAAAGGCGGGGACTTGGGTCTCCACGGCAACATCAACCACGGTGAGAGCATACTAGCAAGCAAGGCAGGCATGGGGTCGGTGCAGAGCAGAGCAGCACCGGTGTAGCCGATCATTGTCCCTATTCACGGTGATGTTGACGGCTCCGTGTTATTTTATCGTGCAATCCGTATTTTTTATTACAAAAAATTTATTATCTCGTGTGGCAGAACATTCTAAGTAATAGGGCCCACATGCACACATCATCGTCCTAAGGACCTCTGACAGCTATGCATGTGTCCTATTACTAAGAAGTCTGTCGGGTCGACGCCCGAATCATCCACGATTCCCAAGCAGGATCGATCGTTATTCGAGACATTGCAGGATTACAACAGTTTTACAATAAATAATATACATCAGAGTAAAAGGCGGAAGTATTACAATAACTTATTACAAACCAGTTGTTTTAAGACTTACAAACCATAAGTATAAGTTATTACAAACCAGGTAGTGGAGTTGTGCTAGTAATATTATACAGAACATAATATCTTACACCCTGCCCAAGGGTTTCATTTAGTCGTCCTCATCAACAAACGTGACCGTCATGCAACACGGTCCAGTGCAGATCTGACCAGGAACTCCATCTGCAACAGGGGTTTAACAAACCCTGAGTACAAAAGTACTCCGCAAGATTTACCCGACGGAAAATGGATAAGACTCAGGAATGCAGGTTAAGAAGATAACAAGGTGAGGCTTTAGCAAGAATCAAGCATTTTGCAGAAAAGCCTTACATCATTGATTTACTAATATCAAGTTCTTATTCATTGAGTAAACAGTTCTCCAAGTAATCATAATCCAGTATAAACCACCACCATAAACCCTTCATCATTTATTTATTAAATTTCACTTTTTACTACGATGATGATCAGAGATCGAGTATCCTTCTCTGAGGAGCAACGGCGATTCGAATCGATTATACCCAGCTGGGACCTAGATCCCTGGTATATCGAAGACTCTAACTCCGATGCATACCAGTT